>CM076584.1:909661567-909812989 GCA_034641835.2 Pinus albicaulis
GTTGATATGGATATTGCTTATAACTGTGAATTGAGTTTGTCTACAGATCATGAACCAACTTCCTTCAAAGAAGCCGCTTCTCATGATGAATGGAAAGAAGCGATGCAGAAGGAGTATGATGCCTTGATAAAGAATGGCACTTGGAAGTTGGTTGATCCACCTTTGGGAACGAAACCAATTGGCTGCAAGTGGGTCTACAAGAACAAGTACAAAGCAGACGGCTCACTTGACAAGCACAAGGCCAGGCTTGTGGCAAAAGGATTCGCACAGCAGGAAGGAATTGATTATGAAGAAACGTTTGCTCCCACAGCAAAATGGACCACCATCCGGACTCTCTTTGCCTTAGCAGCTCAGAGTGGATGGAAAGTCCATCAGATGGATGTAAAAACAGCGTTCTTGAATGGAGATCTGAAGGAGAAAGTTTATATGTCCCAGCCAGAATGATTTGTGATAAAGGGTCAAGAACACAAAGTTTGCAAACTTGTGAAATCCTTGTATGGCCTCAAGCAAGCACCACGAGCCTGGTATGAGAAGTTGACCGAGCATCTTCTGAAACTTGATTTCAAACACTTTGATCTTGATGATGCAACTTTGTTTGTTAAGAAAGTTGGAAAAACAGCTGTATATCTTGTGGTATATGTAGATGATCTTTTGATAACAGGAAACAATGAGAGCTATATTGCATCCATGAAGAAAGAGTTGAAGAAAGGTTTTGAAATGACTGATTTGGGCCATGTTCATTACTATTTGGGTATTGAAGTAATTCAACATCCTAAATTCATATTTCTTTCTCAGAAGAAGTACATTGGAGATCTCTTGAACAAATTTGGCATGGATGATTGTAAACCCTTAGGCACTCCAATGGAACAAAACTTGAAGCTCACATCTGTTGAAGGGAAGGAATTTGAGGATGCAAATAAGTATAGACAGCTTGTAGGAAGTCTTATCTATCCGACCACCACCAGACCTGACATCTCATTTGCTGTTGGAATCCTCTCAAGGTTCATGCAGAAACCTTGTGAAGGACATTGGTCTGCTGCAAAAAGAGTACTAAGGTACTTGAAGGGGACTCAAGACTTTGGACTCAAATATACACAGGTAGGCGACTTCAACTTGACCGGATACTCTGATTCAGACTTTGATGGCGACAAAGAAACAGGGTTGTCTACTACAGGTTACACCATGAGTCTTGGATCAGGAGCTGTCTCATGGAGATCACACAAACAGTCAGTTCCAGCAGATTCCACGACCGAGGCAGAATATGTGGCAGCAGCTGAAGCAACAAAGGAAATTGTGTGGCTCTGGAAAATCCTGGAAGATTTGCAGATGAAACAGATGTATTCCACTCCACTCATGATCGACAACACTTCTGCAATAAAGTTGGCCAAGAACCCAAAGTTCCATGATCGAACAAAGCACATCAATACAAAGTACCATCTCATTCGACATCATGTTCAGGCCAAGACCATCCATCTACATCATTGCTCCACAAATGAGCAAACTGCTGACATCTTCACCAAAGCACTTGGAAGAGAGAAGTTTGAAAAGTTCAGATCGATGCTTGGACTCACCAACATCCCTTCGGATTAAAGGGGGGAATGTTGACACCTAATCCTATGGATGGGTGTGCACATGTATTTTTGTATATTATTTATTATTAGGAAATAAGGAAGGCCAAGAGTCATTGGGAGCTGAATCCCAATAGCCTCACCTCCCATCTATATAAGCATGTACATTCTTCAGCTAATACACAATTCCAGTTTTGAGGAGTTACCTCCTGGTTTGACATATATGAATCTAGTTTTAAGGAATTTAAAGGGAAGATGATGATAATATGGTTAGGCCCATACTTGATAGAGAAATTCCATGAAAATGGGGTTTTTCATATCAGAACCATTGATGAGGAGGGAATCCATCTGCTTGTCAATGGTTATAGGCTAAAAGTATACAAGAAGCCCATGTTTAAGGCAGAGTTCATCAATACAATCGGTAGGGAAGTAAATGTAATTTGGAGCCTCATAGCTTCTAGTCCAAAACCCTCCTAGAGAAAAGAAAAAAATAAAAAATAAAAAGGCCTGGGTGAAAACCTCCATGAGGCATCCAAGTCCAACTCTGGGATTGAAAACCTATCTAAGGCAGTCCTGGAGAAAAAAAGAGGAAAAGAAAAAATAAAATATCCTTGAGTGAAACCTCTTTGAGGCACCAAGGGTGGGTTGATGGGTTGAAAACCTCTTATGAGGCAGCCCATTGGTCTTGAAAAAAAAAGACAAAAAATAGTGATAAAAAAACAAAGACAAGAAGGTGAGATGACACCATGATTGCTAACCTTTTTCATGTCTTGCAGGGTTATGAACATTGGAATGTCATGGTCATAAAGCAAGGGATTTTTCCCATTTCTCTTCACTCCTCCATCCATCCACTCTCTCTCCTGCACCACAACTCACCTCTTTGTCCCTCCACACCATCCTATGAGCTTAAAATTCAAAAGTTTGCACCCTCTCTCTGGTGCTACAAGAAGTTATTGTGGTGCTATAGGAAGTTATAGGAAGTTACAGGAGGGTGGATTGATGAAAAAGAGAAGTCACCAAGAAAGGTCCTGTGGTATCAAAAATTCCATGAAGAGAGTCTTTACACCATTAATTACCATCCTCTCACCACTCTTCCATCTCACCCACAAATAATTTTCACTTAAACCCTTCACTTTGTCCAACTGTACAAATTTTTTCTGCAAAAACGTAGAGATCCTTCACTTCATGTTTCTAAGACCACACCGCTTCCTCATTATCCTATCATCTTCCTGCTGCCACCCTGAGACTCCCTCATCACCCATGCAAATTTAGAGTCAAAAACAGGAAAAGAAGAGGCTGCTACAGGAAGAAGCATCTTCTTGTAGAAATTCCCGTGTAAGCACCAGAACAACTTTGTAATTTTTTTTTGATCATCCATGGAGACAGGTTAGACTTGTGAGGTGACTCTAAAGGAAGAAATGGCAGTCTAGAAATATCCTTGACTAGCAACATATAATTGAAGTCTCCATAAGGTACTTTCACACACAAAAAACAAATCCAGTTAAGCACCTCAAAAAAAAAAATGAAGACACACAACAAAAGGTCAAGCAGTAATACAAACTTAGTTTATGCCACTCCAATGGTCCAACTCTAGCATGCAAGGTTCTGCAACAATTCTACAAGGAAGTAAGGCTCAGGTATGACACTCTCTCACCCTCTCCTTATGCATAAGTGACTAAATGAATGAATGTCGAGAGGGGAAGCTTTAGTAAGTTGAAGGTGGCAAGTTAACTTGGCCACCCTTGACCAATTGAACCAAACGTGATTGGTAGAGTCCTCTTGCAATGTGGAGCTATCAAATAAGTTAAGGTATGATCACCAGGAGTGGGTGTTTATTACAAGGGAGAAGAGAATGATAACTTTAAGTGGGACCAACGGTCCAAATGAGGAAACATCGTATGAGGGACAGATCAACACAACGCTCCAAGCCAACTCAAAATAGCATATAACTTACTTGAGCACACTTCCTTTGCATATTTGGCCAGGGCCAAGAACAGTTAGAGAGAGGACAAAATTTTCAAGCCAACGAGGAGCTTCGAACCTTGACCCATTGTTGCTTCAGGAAGGGCCGAGGAGTGCTACAAGAAGACAAAGGAGGTATATGCATGCAAAAAAAGGCCCAATTGGTTCAAAAAATTCCCATTTTTCATCTCAGAGCATTAGTCTAAGAAGTAAGTTTCCATCACCTCACATCTCCATCATAATTTCACACAATTTATCCTAAAATTTTTGCAGTAAATATTCATCAAATTGTGAAATTAAAGGGTTATGTGTGAATAAAATAAGGGCCAAGACATAGAATTAGAGTGCTAAGAATATTTGTGACCCTCTTCTACCATTGAATTAAACACTAAGGCCATAAAAGGAACACCTTCCCTACACCTAGTCAAGAGCAACAAGAAGAAATGGGGGGTGGGTTTAATAGGAGAGAACCTTCAGACACCAAAATGATTCATTTGCACCTTCCTGAAGTAAATATCTTTAGGAGACATTAGTGGTTGGGTTTATTTGAATTGCACAAGGGATATGATGATGAAGTTGCTTTTGAATTTGTAATGGCTTTAAATTCCCAAACATATGTTAGTTCCACCACTGTAATAAGGGGGTTAGCCATTAAAATAACTCCTAAAGTAACCAGCAGACTAACTACACTACCCCTAGGGATCAAATGGAATAGGGAAAATAGGGCCAATAGTGACACTGCAAAGAATAATTTCTTTAGGTCCAGGGAGACACCCGTGGAATATAAGCATGGGGTTAGGAGGGAAGTTTTTCCTTATCCATGGGATGAGGTAGCTTATAAAATCTTAAGCTACATCTCCTGTGAGGGTAGATTGAGTATAGTGTATGGATACCACTTTAGGATATTGCATGAGCTCAAATACAAAGAAAATTTTCCTCTTGACCAAAGATTGAATGTACCTTACTTCCTCCTCCATTCCATCAGGTGCATGAGCCATAAAGTCAGAGAAGGGAAGCATAAAAAATTAGCACATCATGGCCTTATTAACATAATAGTGGAGGATACCCTAAATAGCTTAATAATTCCTGTCCTATGGTTTAATTTTAGATACATGGATAGCGAGTCACTAATAGGAACCTAAAGAATTAATCTTGGGGAAACACCTGTATCTATCATTTTGGGTAGAGACACTAGGTGAGAGGAAGAAGAAATGAAGAGGACAACAAAATAAGTAGATATGGAAACATATGAAGAAAAATTAGAGGAGGCAGAGGCAGAAGAAGGATATGGAAAAGAATAAAAGTTAGAAGAGGAGACCTTAAGTCCTAAACAAACCACTGAGCCAAAAGAAACTGAGATATCCCCTCAGCAAACTAGTTTGTCACCAGGGAACATTGAGGATGAGGTGGCTACCACTTTAGCTACCTTGGGCACTCCTCTGCAATCCAAGAAGAAAAGACCAAGACAAACCCCTATTTAGTTTAAAACAAGGAAAAACACTAAAGTGCGACAAGGAAGAAACCATGCTCCCACAAAAGTTCCAATTACCATTGAGGGGTCCCCAAGTAAGAAATAATAGGTAGGACCAGATGAGGGGAATATTGAGGAGGTCAGCTCTCCAAATAAAAAACCTAAGACTCCCATAGCCTATGTAAGGAAGTACACCACCAGAGCATCACCCTTTAAGAAATCAGAAGCACACACTAACATCCAAAAAGAAGAAAAGGGAGTGCTACAGGAAAAACATCGCATGCTACATGAAACACAGAATATGCTATAGGAAGAGAAGGATGCACAAAAAGAGGAATAGAAGGAAAAAATTCAGGTACAAAGTGCACAAATTGAAGGACAAGATGTGAAATAGGGGGGTACAATCTGAACAACAACTACAAAAGATAGTAGCCTCCCCACAAACCTTTGAAAAACATATCACAAAATTTTAAGAACCTACCTCACAACCTAATTTGGGATCCTATTACAAGTTCATTGAGGGAGGGAGACTGATTCATGTGAAATTCACAATCCCTCTCCTACATGAGATGGAGATAGAAAGAGGGCACACCCATAGATGGATGCAGGTAGCCAAATCAAAGAATGTTGAGGATATGGGGTTTATGGAAGAAAGGCTCCTTGAAATGGGGAAAGAGTTGTTTGATGTAAGGCTCAAAGAATCTGTGGTGAAAGAGAAATTGCAAACAATGCAAGCATAGAACATGAGGCTGCAGGGGAAGCTACGGGAAAAGGACAACTAACTTGCCACTATGGACACCTTTGCATGGAGGCCTGCAGTATAGGAAACCTTTAAAGTTCTATGCAGTTTATCTGAAGGAGCAATGGTTACAATTCCCAATCATAACCTTAGCTCAACATGGCTTCGCACCCTTTCAAAAATATAGACAATTAGTTGATTTATGCAATCAACCTAGTGTAGGAGAGAGGGCTAGAATAGTTGAATTATATATGCGCAACCTCATTTTAACTGATATGAACAATTGAGACCCAAATTCTCGGTTGGGTGATATGCAATTAATGGTCTTAGCATCCTGGCTAACAGATGAAGAAGAAAGAGCAACAAATATTAAAAGAGTCATGACAAGAGAAGAGAGAGAACCTCTACAGACTAGAGTAGAAATAATAATCAGTAGGGGGATCATTAGTAATCATCAATTGTTCTCAAATGATGATGTACTGGAACCTAAATAAATTGAGACATAAGGTCAGACCATTTCACACTTTGATGATACATCCAGTTTGCTAGGAGAATAGATTTTGCATGCATGCCAAAGGATATGGAACACCTTACCACTTAGCCTACAACAAAGGGAATATCATTCTCCTGAGATAATGAAGATAATGAAGATACATTGGATAGGTTTGAAGCTCAACCCACCTTTTCTGTTGGGGCTTCATGAAGGGAGAGAATGGACAAAGGAAAAAAAGGAGTGGGTTGAGGCAGAAAGGAATGCAAGATTCCACCCACAAGAAGGCACTCCCTCTAAGCTACCTTGGGATGTCAGCGAGGCTAGAAGCGATTTGAAAGAGATCATCAAGGATAACTGAGTTTATCATAGGATGAGAAACAATTTCAATAGGGGGTGATGATGAGGCCCATCATTAGGTATATTTTAAGGGGTTAAAATTTCATCCTTCAGCTTATTAAGTTACCTCTCTCACACATTTATTTACATTTTTGTCATATTATGCTTAATGAGAAGGGTGAAAGATGCTTGTCATGTCTTGTTTCCTAATTTTATTTAATTGCAGGAATTGAAGCCATTTATGAGATATTTTCCACCTAAGTGCTCGGAGTAGACAACAAGGAGAGATTTCAGGGGGTTTGACCACCTCCTTAACTCTCTCAATCAACCAATATCACACCAATATCTCTCCCAATATCTCAAAGGCAAAGACATCCAAGAAAAGTGGCAGTTATGAGGATCCAAGCTCCACTCTTCTCGAGATCAAGGAGAACTTATTCCTACTTTTTAGGGAGTTGTTGGTAGTTACCCATTTTTATAAATAAGCATATGCAAGATATCATTTGGATTCAAACTTTGTATTCATCTAGGTAGCTATTGAGCTTGGATTTAGTGCTATTTTTTACTGTCATATGATGTATTAGAAATTTTATGCAATGATAATGGGAAGTTGTTTGTTCCATCACTGATTTTGTCTTAGAGAGATGATGCTTTTGGGTTAGGGCCCAATCCATTAGCTAAGTTCCTCTTGTGCATTTGTATTCTCTTTTTATGTTTCGACACTTTGTTTAGTTCCCTTGCATTTCAGTAGCAACAAAAATCTATCAAGATTGTGCTTGTAACCTCTCTTTCTAACCTCTGTCATGGGAGCTTGAGAAGAAGGACCTCCAACCACATATCAAAATATTTTGTTTATGATTTATTGGAAAGTTATATAGTCTGATTATCATGCTTATTATATGATTACTATAAGTTAGAAGTTGGATTTATTCTTAGATAATATTTTAGCATAGGTTAAGTAGATTTTATATCAACTCATATTTTACACTTTTAAACATGTTAGTTTGTCAATGATCAATGCATAAATGTGTTTAGTGGATGCAGGACTATCTACAACTGCATGGAAAGGACCCATTTCATCATTGTCATCTTGGACTTCATCCTTCTTCTCTCCAACCTCCAATTCTACCACCAAAACCATGTTTTGTGAAAGCACCTTCACCACCACTATGAGAAGCCCTCCAAGGGTCTTGAGTTTGGCTGGATGTGTTGGTCATCTCTCCATAAACTATTTCCACCTTCTAACACCTTTCCACACCTTCCTTGCACCATTTTCATCCTTAGATCCCTCTCGGCCTGTTTCTTGTAGCACTTCAAGACTTCCTATAGCAATTACAAGCATCCTATAGCAACTTCTTGTAGTAGCGTTGTAGGTCACCTTTTTCACTCCAGTTTTGCTCCTTTTTTCCCTTTGAACCTATAATAGGATGCACATTTGACCCAAATATCTGAATTCATGGTTAGAAGAGACCCTTATGCCACTCTAAAGCTCCTCCCTTCCTTGCTACAAAAACATAGTAGGCTTGAGTGTTTTATTTCATTTAAGAAATGGCTTGAATAGGACAAAATTTTACATGAAAGTACAAGTAGAATGAAGTAGTATATAGAAGTTGGTTTATTCTTTGATGAAGTGTGTCATGATAGAATATTTTATTTAGTGCAAATGAATAGATAGCTAGATGAATTATTTACATAGCCTAGTTTCCTTTTTCTGCACTTAGATTAATTGGTTATGCTTTTCTTTCACTGTCAATTGCAAGTATAAGTTTGATAGAAAATCTGTTTGTCTTATATTAGAAGCAATTATCTGCATTATATTAACTAGTTTCACTTTAATCAAGTAGGGGGAATGGCCTAGAATTACTACTGATCAGAAGGCCTAGTTTAGGGTGGCATGAGTATAATCCATCTTCTATGCATATAGCACTGTCACCTATAAGTTTGTACGAACCCCGAGTTTATAAGTAAGTTTGAGTATCCCTTGGGAGTTGCAGCACTCTTGGTGCAATACCGGGGCTCACCAACTGGAAAACTGCTTGAGGCTGAATTCTTATGATTGAGGCTGACTTGATGATGGAGGGGTTAACATGATTAAAATAAGTTTCTTTCTTTAATACAATTAACCCAAGAAGGGTCTTATACATCATGACATTTATTTTTAACATAAGACACAAAACCCAGAGAACACAATGGGTTATTTTGACGTATTGACCATTTACCCAAACATGAAACCCTTGCTTTAATAAGTTAATACAAATTTCTTTTATAAATATATTTTCTTTTTCATAACTCAAATACAATTATGAATATTGACACTAGTTAGATTGTTCAACACTCCCTATTAAATAGGGAGGTGTATATATATATATATATATATATATATATATATATATATATATAATTACATTGGAGATCTCAAAATGATATATTCTATGAAGAGTCACACCATACAGTGCTAGAGATTAGATACTTGACCAAGTTATCTAATCTGGTGGGGACTAAGGTGTGTTCCAAGCTTCAGCCACTCTAGGTACCATCATGCTTCCACTCTAACACCAACCCAAGGATCTAGGTGTGTATCCAAGGTTAGATCTCTAATACTAATGCCACCCTCCCTACTTGGGGATCTAGACATCATCACAGGCCGACCAGATGTCCTCCCAAGAATCTTGTTGCCCCAAGATGCTTCATCTCTCCTTATCAACTAAACCAGAAATATACAAAAATCCAAGCATGCTTCAAATGTTTAACCTTCTTACAGAGATATCTTGCACAATTACAACCCCAATAAATAAAAAAATTTCAATATATGTTTAGCACCAACCTTCAGGTTTTTGGTTATTATGATGTTGCTTAAATCATCATCCAAATACATCTCGTTGGAAGTTTCCTTTTTCAATTTTTTTCAGCAACACCAAACTCCGCCTCATCACTTTTCAATGTAGCCGAGTTTCATCAATCATTAACAACTTGTCTACATTGATTTAGTTATTCTCTGAAAACATCCTCATGGCCTTTTCTATTTGGGCTCCCTCTCAACTAGGGAGATAACTAGGGGACAAATTCATCAGCTATCTGATTCTTCACACAACTCTTCCTTTTGCATCAACAATTTGTTGGAGAATTTTAGACCTTTAATTTTTTTTTTTCACATGGAAACAAGGTCACCTATAGAACTTTAATATATACTTTAATGTCATCAAGGTTCCCATAGCTCCCTCTTTCCATCATGCTCAATATCATCATCAAATTATACGAGGTAAGCATCTTCATCATCTTGAATAATATGTACCTGCATATCTTCAACAAGTACAACCAAAGATTAATATGTATGTACAATTACATGAAGTCAAAATTATATCATTACAATGGAAGCGTCCAAAATATCTAGAGCATGTTAGGTTCATAGTTAACTTGTTAGGGTTTTTGTCGTAAACCCTAGTTTCCATCATTGAGACTTAAAGGTTTTATATCAACAACTGAAACAAGTTAGCAAATCTATCATAACATTTTACATTTTAAATATTTTGGCCTAGAATTTTATGTCAAATTATACTAGGGTTCTGTCACAAACCCTAGATTTCATTAATTAACTTACTAGAACTTTATATCTAGGGATTTATTCTTATGTCAATCTCTTACTAGGGTTTTTATCATAATACTTAGATACACATATCAAAATTAAATAATTTGACCAAACTATGGTTTCAATCATGCCTAAGCTTATACACCTGAGGTTTTGCTAATACAAGGGTTTTGTTCATAAACCCTAATTTACCAAACCCTAAAAATATATGGTTTTATCATATAACCTAAACATCAATAATAAACCCTAAAAAGGATAGGGTTTTACCATATCATTACCAAAACCTTAGACATCAAGAGAATAAGATGTCATTATAGGTTCTAGACTTTATTAGCAACCCCTAAATAGACTATGGTTTCATTATTAACATTGACATACCCTTAAGATAAAAAAGGCTAGGGGTTTACAGTAAACCCTAAAGGTTAATGTTTCACAAAAATGATCAAACAAGAGATAATATAATAAGGGTAGATTCAATTTAACAATTAATCATCCCAACAAGAATCTTTACGATTAAAAAACCTAAACATAAGAAAGTTATTAATAAATTTCAAAACGATAATGTCCTTTGATGAATAATTTCTTATGGTTTTGGACATACCTAGAGTTGCTCCTTTTAAAAACCTTATAAGGTTTACTTCATTGAAGTGCTCCCTCTAAATTTAGTCATAACATTTATACCTGCAATTCTTATTGACAAATAGAACCAAGAAAAATATGCGATACCAAAAATTTGACAATCTAGGGTTTCCATGGAACAATGGAGGATGTAATCCTATGGTTTCCATGCATAAAACCTAGATCTAGAAAAAAATAAAATTATCTTCTTCTTCAATCAACACAAGGGTTCATTCGACACCCTAGATTACTTACAAACCCTATAAGTCAAGAGTACTAAGTGATTAGGGTTAGGGTTTCTATATGATTAGAGTTTTCATGTGCCACCTAGGGTTTACAGTCTTAGATATCAATACCAATATCAACAAATTTCGATAATTAAAGCAAAAAACCATAGAATCATATAAGTAGTTAATCCTAAATTATTTTAGGTTAGACCCTTAACAAATGAATATATTATACATACCTCATGATTGCGTACCTTTGTCCTTCATGGTTATAGAAGCTACTATAATGCCTTATTTTGGATGCCATGATATTCTTAAAAAGCGGGCATACATTTATTTTGAGTCCTTGAATTGCTTCAGGCTTGCTTCCTCTAAACACAACGTTGTTATCCTTGATTTTTATGACAACTTCAGGTCTCTAAGATGATTTTATATCATTGTTTCTATGGAGACTATTCCTTCTCAAAATATCTTATTATTTCGATCACTGATACCTTTCAAAATGTATTCAATAGTATCCCATATTTTTTATAGGTTTCCAAGATAGGACTTGACAATAAAAGAGACTTATCATTGTTGTGCTCCTTTACTTCCTATAGTTCCTTTCGTAGACTAGAGGTTAGATTTAGAATTTATCACTTCTTTCCAAAGAGAAATGGTTTTTGAATGTTGCTTAGTGTAGTGAGATTTATTTTATAAATGAATATTATCAAGTACTGAGCATATAATTTGAGATATTATTATGCTCTAGTTATAAGTGTACTCTTGGAGACACTCCTTTCGATGTGAAAGAACTGATATTGTTTTCTTTAAAAAAGTTGACTTTCCTTTAGGTGACTGTTTAGGCTCGAATTATGTATATATGAATGTTACAGGACTGTTGGCTTTGTTAGCGCTCTGTAATTCCAAGGCTGAAGACAAAAACGTGGAGATAACATCAAAACCACTTTGGAGTTTAGAAGCTAGCCCTTCTAAACTCAGAGAGGGATCTCTCTTTATGATTTAGCTTTGTTTTGAATAGATATTAGGCTAGTTAACGGGCTCGGGGTTTGATTTTTTAAATTATTTGGTTGGAAAAGCAAGGGAAGGCCATTGGGCAATGGAGTCAGAGAGGGTTGGGTGATTAATCTGCAGAAGTATCAAACTTAAGTCAAACAAGGCAATCTAGGTAGCACTACTATGGATATTTCAGAATTTAAATGGATTATGGAAAAGAAGAGAGTGTAAGATTCAGTAGAAACCGAGGAGAAATTAAGAATTCCCCGATTTGACTTAAGTGGAAAACATACAGATTGAAAACAACCAGAATAGGTTGCATATCCTATTCTTCACATTGTTTTTTTTACAATTAGAAATTCAGAAGTATAAAGAAAGGAAAACAATGGATAAACACATTAAATAGAAGAAAACTTCATCACTTCGTGCACCACATGAATCCTAAACAAATGATCTTGTATTACTTTGCGAACAGTCACTTGAAACTCAGTGAAAAACTTTACAGAATGGGATTTTTCCTCATTTCAAATCCCAACCCCCTATTACTTCAAATGATGAAGTATTTATACAAATTCTAAACTAAAATATCTTGAAAAAATATCAATATTTCTTACAAATATCTCTAACTATGTTACAAAAATAGAACTGAAACATAGGACATTCAAAACTAATTATTAGACTTGGCACTATATTTGTGGATTTATGGTGACAAAGAAGATCAATTCGAATTTGATAGCAACTCTTATTTGATGAGGTGGCCTCCAAGTCACTAGCCGGTTTTGAGCTTTTTCCTCCCAAATTTTGAAAAATATGGTCTAGTAATACCTTTTTATATCCCAATCCGAGATATATATGTAAAAAGTGAAAGCGGTTATTGTAGATGACAATGTTTTTGAGATAAACCTCTCTCAGTTTCCCAAAATTTTTCTCTATTTTTTCACAATATGCTCTTCAAACCGATGTGTAAAACATAACTTTTCATAGTCTGAAAAATAGGCTGTGAAGATGTGAATTTATATCTCATTATGTAATACCTGTATACAATGTGAAATATTTTTTTGTATTTTGGCATATTAGGAACACAAACCTCCTCCATTTTTGCAATATTCATCTATGATTGGCCACAATATTCTCTACAAAAAGATGACTAAACAAGACATTTCTGGAAAATGTGCCTTCAAATATTGTTTAAAATTTCCCAAACCATAATGTTTGTGTAAAAAGTGAGAGACATTTTTGTTCATATAGATGTTAGGAATAGAAAACTATTTCAATCTGGGAAAATTCATTTACATTTTTTCAAAAACCGTATTTGAAAATACTAACTAAAACAGGAAAAATTGGGAAAGTATGCCTGCAAATATTTCTTTGAATCTCCCAAACCATAAAAACTGTTAGAAATATAAGAGAGGTTTTTGTATATGAGGATGTTATTATCAAATTTTTTTTTCATATTTTGAAAATTCTTTCTCAGTTATTGGTAAACCATGTTTGATATTACTATGTTGTATAGGTGTTAGTATGAATCTTAATTCCAAGCATACGAAAAAAGACCACTTTAGCTGTGCATAAAAAATAGTTCTAATAGCAAATATGGCTTCCCATATCCTCAGATCTGTAGTTAGGTGACCAAGATAAATGCTGCAAAAATCTAGATCTATGCATCAAAAGACATTAAGCAGTAGAAAAAACAATATTTACTCCATGCATCCAATAGACAAAACAAGAATATGTTGAATGAATTTTGTATTAATGGCACCTGGGAGGAAAAAACAGAAGGGTGTTTCTAGTTCTCCTCAATGTGATGGGTTCTTCTAAGTCCTCAGCACTTCAGATCTAAAATTCCTCTCTCTTGATGGTGTAGAAAACCTAGACAAAAATAGTAACAAAATATGACTATGATGATGGATCAAAGTCAGACCAAAAGTATAGATCCAGAGTGATATTTAGGCAACAAAAGGTGGTAAATGAATGGAAAAACCCTTCTATTTATAACAAAATATTGAGTTAGTCTAGATATTGGTGCATAATTAAAATATTATTAACCAAATCAAGATCCAACTTTTATGGAATATTTTATTATATTTGTTGGAGGGAAAAATAATTTGACTTAGGTCAAATCCCTTTATTTGTAAATAATAAATAAATAAATGATTTATTTATCATTTTAAGGATGTGGTTGAGTGATAATCAAATAAATAATGATTTATTTAATTATTTAAGGGTGAATTAGTCATATTTAACAAAAAATATTATTTAAATAAGGTTTAAATAATCATTCTTAGAAAATAATAAGATAAATAATGATTTATCTAATTAATTTCATTGTTTTAGGTTAAATATAACCAGGAATATTAATTGAACTGTGGTTTAACTAATTATTCCTTGAGGAAAATCAAACAAATGTATATTTATTTAATATTTCTTCATATGGTTTCTTGTTTAGACCATAAACAACTTAATAAAGGTGATTTACTAAGTTATTTTCATAGTGAAAGCAATTTTACTTAAGGTAAAATTGGTCTTACATGGTGTAATTGGGTCCATCTAATAACAATAGGTTAGATGACCAAAAATGGTGTACAATAGGGAAAAAAACATAGTTCAACTAGCTATGAAATGAACATATGACATGGAGGCGGGAGGCAACATGGAGTGGGGCTAATGGCGGGAGAAATGGTGGTAGGGCCGGTGATAGTGAGTGGTTTTATTTTTGGAGGGAAACGGTTTTTGGAGGGGTAGTGAAGTGGTAGGCGGTATAAGTGGAGAGGGGTGTGAATGACGGAAAGAGGACACATTGCAGTGGCGTCAAAACATAAAACCGCCCATTTCAGACACTCCCCCCTGGTGGTAAAGCTCGTATGGAGAAGGGGGGGGGGGGGGGGGGGTATCGAATATTAATTGTTAGATGGGAGTGAGGTGAGGTGGATGGGTGGAGAGATGATGGGTAGTTAACAATGACATGATGGTGACAAATGGCATGGCATTGGAAAAATTAATCCAATGTGATTGGACGAATAGTGGTGTAGGGGCAGATTAATGCGATATAAATGGGCCATACCAAGTCGTATCGGGGATTAGGAGATACTATAAATAAATGTGGCTTATATGGATAGTGGGATTGTCGAAAAAGTTTTAGAACTTAGGATAAAAGGTTTTCAAAGAGAGTCTTCATGTGCCTTTTAACTTATAATGGGGTTTTCAAAACTTTGGATACAACCATTATTTGCCATTTTTGATAGAATCAGAACTTGTAGTACCTGGCCTTATTACATACAATTTAATCACATCTGTTATGTAACCAGCTCCAAAAATAGAAGAAAAAAGATATCAACGCCTTAGAAATAAGCCACTTCGAGGGGGCAACCTCCAATACATTACATAAATGAACAATTCTTGGATGATACAATTTACAAAACCTCCTTTCTATATATAGGAGTCCATGGGGCCATAATGTAATCCTAGTGGGCTACAATGTAATCCTAGCTGACCTAACAATAATAAATTAAGGGCACAATAATAACAAAATGGGGGTTACAATGGTACAATAATAACAATAAGGGGGTTACACTAACAACAATAAGGGACTATACTAGTAATATAGGGACCTAACATGCCCCTCTCCTTCAAAAAAGTGTTGTCCTCAACGCTTGAGTAGCTCTGGGTGCTTCTGTATAAAATCCTCATCCTCCCATGTAGAATCTTCAGTGGGTAAGTTCTTCCACTTGATGAGATACTCTGAAATTGATCGATTCCGTAGTTGTCGAGTTCTTGTTTCCGTGACCGCTTCTAGTTCCAATATGATTTTTCCTTCCTCATCAAGTTCTGGCAATATTGTTTGAACTGGAATATTTTCACCTATAACCTTCTTTAAGCACAAAACATGGAAAACTGGATGTACTCACGAAGAAGCAGGAAGCTCCAATTTGTATGCCATAGTACCAATATTTTGCAACACCTTGTAAGGACCATAGTACTTTGGCGATAATTTATTATCCTTCTTTGCTTGCTTGAGGGACATTTGTTTGTATGGTTGTAGCCGTAGAAATACCCAATCTCCTACATCAAAACTTCTCTCGCTGCGATGTTGATCTGCCTGTTGTTTCATTCGATTTTGTGCCAAATTCAGGTTATCCTTTAAGAGTTGGAGAACTTCTTGCCGATGCTCGATGTGATCTTCCACTACTTGAACCTTCGAATTTTCCCTTAAAGATGATGTGATTGATGGTGGATGATATCCATAAAGTGCCATAAATGGGGTCATTTTTGCTGCAGTATGGAAGGAAGTGTTATACCACCATTCAGCGAGAGGTAACCACTTGACCCATTGTGTTTGTTTATCAGATACAAAACAAAGAAGATATTCTTCCAAACATTTATTTACTATCTCTGTTTGACCATCAGATTGAGGATGATAAGATGAGCTATGAGCTAATTGAGTACCCAAACAAGAAAATAACTCTGTCCAAAAATTTCCCGTAAAAATGGGATCTCTGTCGCTCACAATAATGACCGGTGCTAGGCACATTGCCTCTTTAAGATGTTCAAAGGCCTTAGTTGCTTCAGGAGTCCATGAAAATGCATCTTTCTTCAATAATGTTGTTAGAGGTGCTTCTATTCTCCCATAATTCTTAACAAACTTGCGATAATAGCTTGTTAACCCGAGAAATCCTCGCAACTGCTTTATTGTCTTGGGGACTTTCCATTCCTTAATGGCTTTAATTTTGTTAGGGTCTACTTTAACACCCTCGTGAGATATAATATGACCCGGATATTCCACCTCTTGTACTCCAAAGAAACATTTGGATGTTTTTGCATATAATTGTTTCTCCTGCAATAGTTTGAGCACCCTGTCAACATGTTCAACATGATCCTTCCAAGACCTACTGTAGACTAGTATATCATCAAAAAATACTAGCACAAATTTTCTAAGGAAGGGTTTGAAAATGGAATTCATCAACCCTTGAAATGTAGAAGGTGCATTGGTAAGGCCAAAAGGCATGACCAAAAATTCATAATGACCCTCATGAGTTCAAAATGATGTTTTTGGAATATCTTCAGTCTTCATTCTAATTTGATGATATCCTGAATGAAGATCCAACTTGGTAAAATAAATTGCTCCATGTAATTCATCCAATAATTCATCGATCACAGGAATGGGAAATTTATCTTTAATGGTGAGCTTATTGAGCTCCCTATAATCCGGACACATTCGCCATGATCCATCCTTCTTGTGTAACAATACTACAGGAGCAGAGAAAGAACTTTGACTAGGTTGAATTATACCCGCCTCTAACATTTCTGCAATCATACGTTCAATTTCGCTCTTTTGGACGTAAGGATATCTATAAGGCCTGATGTTTGGAGGAACACTTCTGGAATCAAATGAATATCACAATCTATGTAAAATAATTTCTTCTCAGCACACTTATGACCTTTAGTGTATTTTATGTCACAACTGTAGCAAAGCCCTTTTGCTCTTTTTTCTTCCAATTTTTGTGGTGTCAACCTTGTAGGTTGTGGAAATCTAGGCGTAGCAACACTTCCTTCTTTATAGAATTGAGTGGCAGGCTTCCTTGTCGCCATAATTTTACATTCAACTTTTCTTGCCAACCTGAATGCCTTCTCTAATGAATCAGGTTCCAACACACGAACTTCATGTTGGATGTTATCCTTTAGAGTACCTATGAAGAGATCAATCCTGTGTTCCTCTGGAATATCAGTTACACTTATATTCAATTTTTGGAAGTCCTCAATGTGCTGCCCCACTAAACCCTTTTGTTTGAGATTTATCAATTGGCTAAAGAAGGTGTTGCTCTTTGTATCCTCATAATGTGCTATCATTTCCTCCGTAAAAATTGACCAAGTGACAATTTTTTTACGGGAGCAAAGCCATCGATACCATACAAACGTATTTTGTTCTAAATGCAAAGTTGCAATGCGTACCTTTTGTGTGTTTTGCACATTATGGAGATCAAAATATTGCTCCATCTATAGTATCCATGTTATAGGATCCTTTCCATCAAACTTCCTCATATCCATTTTTGGAATATGGTGGTTCTTCCCGCCAACATTAGAGTTTATGAAATCACGATTAACATTTATTTTGTTCTCATCATGAGGTTCTTATACCATTAGGAAACATTTCTTGTATCAAATTTTTCAAATCTTCGATGTTTGATTTTAGATCATCCATCTTAGCTTCCATGCCAGCTTCCATTCCATCCATCTTAGCTTCCATGCCATCCATCTTAGCTTCCACGCCATCCATCTTAGCTTCCACGCCTTTCTTCAAACCGTCCATCTTCACTTCCACGTCATCCATCTTAGCTTCCATGCCTTTCTTCAAACCGTCCATCTTCACTTCCACACCTTTCTTCAAAACTTCCATTTCATTTTTTGTTGCTCTTTGCGAGAGTGAAATTTGTTGCACTTGCTCTTGTAATTTTGATAGATCATGTTGCAATTATTCATCTTCATGAGTCATGGTAGAGCCTTCTAAAGGCTTAATGGGTGTTGAATTATTTTTAGGTGCAATTTTAGAATCCAATATTGATACCTATTCTACAATATTCCCTTGGAATCAATTCAACTTGATTCTTCAAACAAGACTTATGCAATTCGGAAAAAAAATACACACCTTTTACTTGCTTTGAGGAGCTCGATATTGAAATTGAATTATCTCTGTAATTGAAAATATTCAATATCTGAAATTCAGCCCTGTAGTAGCACTCTGAAGCTTCTTTCAAATGCCACAGGTCTGATCTAATTTGGATTCCCCAAGACAAAGTTGTGTCCAATCTTCCACAATGACCTAATTTTGGACTGGTTCAGTAGAGCAAACTTGTAGGACTTGCCACGTGTCATTTTTTCATCCTTTGTCTCTGAAATTGATAGCCAAGAAACTAAAGTCCGTGCACTTGCGACCACTTTTTATGGCACTCAAATCCACTGCCCAGAGAGAGAGTTATTGAAATTTTCCCACGATCACCTCTTTGAGATGAAATTCAAGAGCCTGAAAAAGCACTACCTTCCATAGATCATATCTCCAAAAATATTGCCAACCAAGCTCTGAAATGTTTTAACAAATTTCCTCAGTATTTCAGCTTCGTACCATATGAATTTCAAATTCTGAACCTTTGTAGAAAACAATTTATAGTGAAAATTCCACGATTACCTGTTTAGGAGCTTGAAAAAAGACCTAACTTCCACAGATGATATCTCCGAAAATATTGCGAACAAAGCTCTGAAATTTTTAGAAAATCGTCCTCAGGATTTCAGCTTCTGAAACTTCGTAGAAAAAAAGTTATAGCGAAAATGCCACGATGACCTGTTTGGAGCAGCGAAACCCTAGAATCCAAAGCTCTGATACCAAATGTTATGTAACCAGCTCCAAAAATAGAAGAAAAAATATATCAACGCCTTAGAAATAAGCCACTTCGAGGGGGCAACCTCCAATACATTACATAAATGAACAATTCTTGGATGATACAATTGACAAAACCTCCTTTCTATACATAAGAGTCCATGGGGCCATAATGTAATCCTAGTGGGCCACAATGTAATCCTAGCCGACCTAACAATAATAATTTAAGGGCACAATAATAAAAAAATGGGGGTTACAAGGGTACAATAATAACAATAAGGGGGTTACACTAACAATAATAAGGGACTATACTAGTAATATAGGGACCTAACAACATCTAAATGATGTTATTAATTCACTCAAAACATAGTAAATTATCCCCTAATGCTACATTTGACGTGCAAGAAAATTTTGCCTAAGGTTTTAACCTTTCGGAAATAATTTAAAATCATGGAATATTATTTACAATATGAAAGATCTGAAATTAAATAATCAATCATCTTGAGATCCTATATATTATAGGACCCTAACATTGTCTTCAATCAGGGATGGCAGTCTTCTTGTGAGGTGCCAAGAACATCGTAGACTAGTAACTTGATCCATTGGGCTGATCCCAAATCTTCAACGTGTTCTCTTATAAAACCTCTGTGACTGAAAATCTCAAACTGAAATCAAACATTTATGCACACTGAAATTTGAAACATACTAAACTGAAATCTGAAATGCAATATGAAACTGAAACTGGAAATAATGCTTGAAAAAATGCTCAAAACACTGAGCTTATTTTCACACTGATACCTACCCTGTACTACTGAAACTTATGCTGGTTCAAGCAATACAAAAATGCCAAGGAATCCAGTCAAGTAGTTGCAGAAACAAATGGAAAACTTGACTACTTGTTAGCAAAATCAGAAGTATAACTTGATTATTTTTCCACATAATCAAAGTTGTAAAATGTAATGGAAACAACTGATATATTTGGTCCTTATAGAGAAAAAATGGTTGAATATATAATTTAAGCTGAAAAGAACCTCCATGTAATTTTCTATAGGATCAATAAAAGCACGATGTGTGATATTTTCTTCTAGGCCTTCAATGACTAGTTGATCAGTTGTATCTTCAAGTTTAAACCCTGAGTCTACAACTTCAGTCTTGTACTCAAAAAAATCAATCTGCAAATTAAAAGGCAATATAATCTCCTCTTACTATGGAGAAGGAAGATTTTCCAAGAATTGTTTAGGATATTGGAAATTGTATGTCTGAATCTGAAAATCCAAAAGTTCAAAACCTTTCTTGAATTTTTCAACAACTAACCCAAGAAAGAAAGCTTTACCTTCAGGAGAAATTTTCCTTGATTTCAAAATAAGAAACACAACTGTTAATTTTTTTCATCAAGTTGAAATTCTGCTAACTAACTTTTGAATTCCTTTAAAACTTCACAAGATAAAAAATTTTCCACAAACCTTGTCATTTTTTTCAACAAGGAATATGATCAACATGTAGTGGAGTCGCCATGAATGCTCTAAAATCTATATTATTTGAATCATGGGGTCTCTAGGTGAATAATGCAACCTTCTTGTGTCTGATCACTATCCACCATCAATAATCAGATCTGGAACTGATACACTTTCCTAAGGAAGATAAAACGTTTTTCTTCCCTAGTATGGTTGCCACTATGTTAGCGCTCCGTAATTTCGAGGCTGAAGACAAAACTGTGGAGGTAACATCAAAAACGATTTGGAGTCTAGAATCTAACCCTTATAAACTCAAAGAGGGATCTCTCTCTATGATTTAGCTTTATTTTGAATAGATATTAGGCTAGTTACACTACTACATTTGGCGGAAATTCCAACACTTGGTTCCGACACTTTTGACCAAATGTCGGAAATTTTCCCAAATTTTTTCCATCCCGTCCGAAACCATCGCTATACCGACGTCTATAGAAAAGTGTCGCAATACCGACACTTAAAAACGTGTCGCAATTGCGACGTTTGGAGGAAGACATCGCAATTGCGACACCATGGCCCAAAGCGTCGCTATTGAGACGACTCCAAACGTCGCAACTGCGACACAATGTCTAGGTGTCGCCATTGCGACGTTTGGAGGCACCCGTCGTAATAGCGACACCTTTTCTGCCGTCGGTATAACGACACTTATTTTTGCGCTACATAAAAATACCAAACTTATATGCGTGCTACATAAAAATTCGAAACTTATATGTGCGCTACATAAAAATGATTTTATTATTTCGTATTTGTCACAATAGCTACATTAACGTCTGATATCACGCGCGCATTCGCCCTCTGCTCTTGTAGAATAGCATTTTCCCTCAGCATTCGCGCTCAGCTCTTGCAGAACAGCATTTTCCCTCAGCATTTTCTCTCAACGTTCGCCCTCAGCTCTTGCAGAACAGCATTTGTCCTCAGCTCTTGCAGAACAGCATTCGCCCTCAGCTCTTGCAAAATGGTAAGTTCTTACTGCAGGCCCTTCCTCCTATAGTAGGGTTGACTCTATTTGGGTTTTTTTGGTCAATTCCATTGGATTGTGTTAGGCTGTAGGTTTCTCTCTAGATGTCAAGAATCAAGATTCAATACCCTCTATTATCTTCATCACCCAATACAAGATTTAAATTTTTCCCAAAGAAACTCTTATTAATTTGGCAGCCATTATTTCTCCCTGCTTTAAAAACCCTACATTTAAATGAAAACAAGCATTGCATTTCAACTACAAAAATCTATTAGTGTTCAAATGTACATGTGTGCTACATTAACGTCTGATATCACGCGCGCATTCGCTCTCCGCTCTTGCATGAAGATTCGCCCTCGCATTCGCCCCGAGCTCTGGCAGAACAGCTTCGCCCTCGCATTCACCCCGAGCTCTTGCGGCACGCATCTCGCCGCATTCGCCCCGAGCTTCCTGCGTAACATCATTCCCCCCCGGATTCCCCGCCCCCCCGCCCTCTTTCTAAATTATCATTCGCCCCCGTATTCGACCCCGCCCTTTTGCACAGCATTTGCCCCTCGCATTCGCCCTCAGCGTTCGCCCTCAGCTCTTGCAGAACAACATTCGCCCTCAGCTCTTAGTATATGGTAAGTTCTTACCAGTGCCCTTCCTCCTATAGTTGGGTTGACTCTATTTGGGTTTTTTTGGTCAGTTCCATTGGATTGTGTTAGGCTGTATGGTTCTCTCTAGATGTCAAGAATCAAGATTCAATACCCTCTATTATCTTCATCACCCAATACAAGATTTAAATTTTTCCCAAAGAAACGCTTATTAATTTGGCAGCCATTATTTCTCTCTGCTTTAAAAACCCTACGTTTAAATGAAAATAAGCATTGCATTTCAACTACAAAATCTATTAGTGTTCAAATGTACATGTGTGCATCACTTGTGTAGGGTATTCCTTTTCCACTTTCACATTATCCAAGAATGTGTGCAGTATAGTTCATATTTTTTGTGATTTAGATTGTCTTGAAAAAGGAAAGGTAAATTATTTCCCATGGAAAAAGAAGGCTTTCCCTTTTTATAGGTTGTTTGGACTTGCGTGGAAAAATTTATGGTATGCCTTTCATATTATGTAGTTTAAATTTGAATTAACAGATTATTCTACATGAAAATATAATTACCTATGTGATGTCCTTCATCACTAATTAAAATTATAGGCTTTCAATTTCCTAGACTCTAACTCATCCGATGCTAAATTCTAGGTTCTCATTGGTGGATCACTCTTCCATTGATTTCCTTTCCCTCTGGATCTTGTCATACTTTAAAAGTCATCAATGATACATATATTATTTCAAGTATCCCAAAAGGCTTTATAGTAGAACATATTGTGAAGTTTTTTTGACACTTGAGGATTCTTTTTAGAACTGCAACGTGGTCTATGCTATCGAGTTATACATCAAGCAACTTGTCCTTAATAACCACACTATGAGGTAGGTTCAACCAGTTTGAACTTGTTGGGACATAGCATATGAAGTTGTGTGATGAGTCCATATCACATGTCTATTATGGTGAAAAAAGTGAAGACATGTAATGATAGTTATTATGTTAACATTACTAGAAACATTTTCGAAATTATCCATGCTATCAAGATGTCAAAATTCTAGGCATTAGGTGTCAATACTCGTAGCTAATAGATAATAATAATAATATAAAAAAATCACAACTTTATTCTTGAAATATGATTGTTACACATTGGTAACCTAGTTCATGAGTTACTATCACCCAAAGATTGCAAAACAAACTTAAAAATAAATTAAACCAACATGAGAATCCAACTAAGGGTTTCTCGACAAAATCATTCCATAACCTGGCATTTTGAAACCCAAATTTGAATCCATCATAAGTAATACAATGCAAACTCAGATGGATTTTCAATGCATGTTTTCATGCTACACTTATTCTCTGTCTAGATATCATTTTTTAAATGGAACCATTAGTCAAGCCCACAGTCCTTTTTATGTGAAAAATTTCAGCTCTATTTGAGTTCTTTTTTGCTCCACCACCTCCATAAACCAGTGTTACACGGGGTCTCGCCCCCCCACCTAGGGGTCTAGATTCCTCGCCCCCTCGCGCTCCGGGGTCTTGGGGACTTCTAGGGGATGTTTCCCTCACGCCCCCTCATGTCCCCTCACCGCCCCTTTTAGTTTATGGTTTCGTGTTAAAATTTGATGTGCCACTTAGCATATTTGAGAATCCAAGTGATTCTGATTCAGATGGTGACATGGTTGATCTTGATATATTCATGCAGAAGTTGGATGCAGAGACTATTGGGGCATTAACTTGAGCATTTATGCTCATTTATCATTATGATGATATCATTTGATATTCATATGTTATGTTTTATGTTTTATGTTTCAGACATAACTTATTTGCGTTTAAGTTTTATGTTTAAGACTTGAGTTGTAAACTTCAGTTTAAACTCTATTTTGAATCTTGATATAATATGTCATATGATATCTTAAACTTTATTTTCATTGTACATTGTTAGTAGTTACATTAATGATTATATAGTTACAAACTTACAAACTTACATGCATGATTGTATGACGTATGTTTTAACTTTTAACTTTTAAATTTGTTTCAATTATATGATTCATCATTCATCGATTTGTAATTTTATCATTTATGATTTATCTTTCATGATGCAAGTGTATGATGACCGTATATACATTCCTTGCAAAAATATAGTTACATTTTAAATATTAAATTTTATAATTTTTATGACCCCGACGTCCCCCCACGTTTCCTGAAAATTGGTAGAGCTACATAGGCACGCCCCCTGCCAGTCCCCGCTACCACTCAGGACTAGGTGGAACATTGCTATAAACATACAAAACATATACCATGGCTTGGACTCATTATATGTGGGTGCCAATGTTCCCATACTGCCTCATTACGATGAAGAAGGTTTCATTAAATTCGGGGTCATAGAGAACTACGCAAAATATTTGCTCTCTATCAGACCTGTCTCTATGAGGTGGTTTAAGACTAAGTAGATGATTTTGAAGAGAAGTGAGATTATGCTTTTCCACTGCCAGGAGTTTGTTGCCACTATCCATCACAAAAATTTGTCTTTGTTCATTCTCACCTTGAAAGTTGCAAAAATTCATGCCCTAATTGAACGACACTAAATTTGAAAGATATAATAAAAATGCAAGCTAGAAGTGCCCTATTAATACAAAGGGAAAACCTTCCTACCTACCCTAACTGAGATAAATTTTGATTGAATAGGAAACATGATATTTCCTATGGATTTGATCCAACAACTTGTTAATTGTATGGGACTAAATCATGCATTTGATTTCCAGGGAAACATGCGCATGAAGAGAAAAAGTGCAGAATTAATGGAAAATCCATACATGCCACTTATAAAAACTACACCGAAAGGTCAAAAAATACTTAAGGCCTTAACTTAATTTGAATCCAAAAATGACAAAACAGATTAGTGAAAACACGAGAGTGGTGTGGGTGAACAACATAAATAAAAAGTGAAGATACCTTTCCCCAAGATGCCTTTGTCACCATTGTATGAAAACATGTTTTCCTTTCCCTTTATACATGCAAGTGAATGCATTATAGGTATGGTGTTTTCCCAGAATAGGAGAAGCATACTTAAATATATCATTCGTGGATTGAATGTTTGGGTGCCTTAATGTGCAATGACATGTTTCCAGGACTGAATTCAATGCAAGGCATATTTGAAACTCTAGCTCTATCTTCCGGTGTCTTATTAGAAATTATTTCAGTTTTCATTTTGTGTTTTCAAGTTAGATATTGTTTTCAAGTTTTTACATTTATAATTTTATTGCAATGTGGCAGACTGATCAGAGCAGTGCAGGAACAACCCCGAGACAAGATGATCGCGGAAAGAGGCCAGCGGAAGAACATGTAAAGTGCCAGCATTGCTCTATCTTTAGGTATTTTAGTTATTTACATAATTGAAGTAATATTAATTTTGTTCAAATATGCAGACACCTAGCCATGGTACGCCTGATGATTCCCTCTTTGAGGAAGAGCTTTCTTCATCCCTATCTCCAGTGTTCTTGTTGCAAAAAAAGGCACGAGATGCAAGGTCGGAATTTAATACTTTGATAGACGCGCCTCAAACACCTGAAACAGAAGAGAGGATACAATATCTTATGAGGCAGCTAGAAAGATATCAGGTAATAATAAAAAGTCAAAAGGATATTTTTTTTGTTCTGCATGAGATGAATTGTGATAGTTTGATTTTTAATTTTTACATTGACTAAACTAACAAAAATTTGTTTTGTATGTAGCGTTTTTTGGCACTTGCTGAACCCGGTGTTGGTGGTAGTGGGACACAAGGGCAAGAGATTGCCCAACAACCCTCTCGTACACTTTCTACTCCTTTAGGTGCCAGTCAAGAAACACACCCTGCCCAAGCAGACACCCAGCCAACCGCTGAACGTGTTGGCAATGATGAGGCTGATATGGCCAACTACATTATTGCGTTTCCTGGAGCTACACGTGTCAGCTCCACAGGGACCACTAATGGCACGTTGTTGGTGAACGATGAGGGTGTCCCTATAAAGCATGTACAACTCCCAGGTAAATTTTAATATTTTAACTATTTCATGTACTTTATCTAAAACATATTTATCATGATTTTTATTTTTAAATTAATGATAATATCTTCTTTTTCTTTTGGTTTTATTCTGTGTAGGAAACAATGAGTTCTACAGGATTCTCGAGAGCCATGCGTTGGTAATTTTTGGCCCAACCATACGTATAGGGTGGAATTCCCAGAATTCCAACCTGAAAAAAGAACTTCTAGATTATCTAGAAGCCCTTTTTGGGGTCGGCACATTTGACAGAAAAGCGGTGGCTCAGGTAGCCGGTAAATATTTGAAATATACCAGGGACACCTATAGGACGCAATTGCAATTTAACCCTAGATATGAGCGTCCTCTCGCAGTTTCAGAGAGTGAGTGGAGAGCACTCATCCATGACGGAAAAGAGAAAAGAGCAAAGAAAGAAGGAAAAATGCCAACTGGACCCGCAAGGTAAATTACAACTTTAATTCAATAGCTTTAATTTTCTTTATGTCTAAAATAAAAGTGTGCTACGTCATATCTGACTTCAATATTTTGATGCTAGGTTGCCTGACACCTCAAAGGTAGCCAAAGCTAGGATTGAGAAAAATGGCCATCACAAGCTCGGCCAGGGTGGCTACTTGAAATTAGCTGCAAGAATTGTAATTAAGTAGCTAAACATCTTATAATTAATTGTATCGCCTTCCAACGTTTTTGTAATCCTATCATATATGATTAAAAATACACAATCATATATAATGTAGGGTGATGACTTTGGAACAATAACTACAGAGGAAGATAAAAATATTGCTTTCCGTTTTGGCTATCAAGCTGTAGTTGAACGTCGCAGAAGCTTGGGGCAGGTCCCAAGATCTACAATGCCCGATAAGGTAAAACATTAACCTTTCAATATTTTTGTTTTCGTCCATAAATTTAATGTCTAACAACTTTGTTTAAATCAGGGGAGCAACACTACCAACGAGGCAAATAACCCAGTTTTAGAGCCAGATGTAGATGATCCTCTCGTGCAACCCGATCATTGTAGTGGGGACCAGGCCGACAATGCTGCTATCAGTGAGGGCCGTGACGGTAATTAATTTCCACTTATAATTTTTTCTAATTATACCTTGATGGTTGTCCTTATAACGTTTTTTGTTTAAATGAAAGAGAATGTTTCCCTTGAGGATCTTACCACCAGAGAGGAAGACAGGGCAACAGTCTCAACGGCGACAACTGGTGCACCAGGTAAATAATCTCATTGCAATTTTTTTTATTAATATTACCGAACTAGTTCAATGATATTTAAAAACCGATAATTAAAATTTAATATTATATGTTTTTGTAGGCGATGCCCCGTCACTGGATGAGACCAGACATCGTGACTACGCAACTAGGTCAGCGGCGACAACTGGTGCACCAGGTAAATAATCCCATTGCAATTTTTTTTATTAATATTACCGAACTAGTTCAATGATATTTAAAAACTGACAATTAAAATTTAATATTATCTGTTTTTGTAGGCGATGCCCCGTCACTGGATGAGACCAGACATCGTGACAACGCAACTAGGTCAGCGGCGACAACTGGTGCACCATGTAAATAATCTCATTGCAATTTTTTTTATTAATATTACCGAACTAGTTCAATGATATTTAAAAACTGACAATTAAAATTTAATATTATCTATTTTTGTAGGCGATGCCCCGTCACTGGATGAGCCCAGACATCGTGAATACGCAATTAGGTCAGCAGTGCAGGTTGAAAGGCACGAAACAGGAGCAGAGCACGATGATATTGATGATGTAATTAGGAGCTTTAAAAATAGGAAGAAGAAAAAGAAAATTTGACAATGTAAAATATTGTATTATTATAAGACAAACGTTACCATACTTGGAACGTTTTTTGCGTTATATATAAAACTCATTTATCATACTATTTTTATGTCAAGCATTAATTGCAATGTTTCCTTGCGTACTTTTTGTTGAATTGTTTTTTTATTAGTTATTGAATATTTTTTTTTATACTCATGAAAGTAAAAAATGAAATATAGATTGGGTATTGGGGAATTGAGAGTGATGTGAGGGGGGGGAGGGGCCATAAGAGCTTCCACCTTCACGTGGTTGGCCCTGTTTAGTAGAGAATAATTTATTGGAGCGATTTAATCTTGGAGAAAACCTCCCTTGATCCAGCGTAGCAACAAAAAAGTCACTGTTGATTTAGTTGCTACTCTTTCAGATCGTGGGAGGCTTGTTCCAAGTTCATGCGACTCCAATAAATTGTTCTTGAAACGAAGAGGAGCTTATTCAGGTATGTTTTGACATTTTCAACATATGTTCTATCATTATCATAAGAATGCATCTTAGAGTAAAAAATACTACATCAATTACTTGTATTTATTGTATAGATAATGATGGATTTTGATTGACTTGGCAGTGCATGTACAAATCCTCTTGCATCATGAGCAATACAACTTGTCAACCAGGGTCATGTCTAGGATATTTTTTCTTGTGCACTTGACCAGGTTCGTAATGTCACATTTTGTAAGTTCCTTTATAGTTCATAATTCAATATTAAGCTTGTTCATGATTATTATCTAGGTTTTTCGTATGTGTTTTTTCATCTATTTGATTGTAAGCAACTCTGCATGTTTCCTATTGTTCACTATGATTTCTCCCATTACCACTCCCAGGATGAATCCGACTTTATTTTTACATAGGTTACTTTATTGTTACTATGATTTCTCCTTTTACGATTTCATAGGTTACATCATCTAAAGTTGTCAATCTCAGGTTGGTGATGAGCTTTAGTTCTCCAGATTTGGGGCTTTTCTAATATTTTCTCCCTCATGTCATTCCCGCATCACCTCGTTGTTTGAGCATGCCAATTGTCTACCACTTGTACCAATTGGCACATGTCAATCTCTGAGTGGTGCCACATTTCACCTATTTTCAGTGAGAGTTTAGGGTTTCTCTAACATAGCTTCAGAAATCCGATTCAGTGCCTACTTGAATATTGTCACATAATACTCATGGTTTGGATTGATGAGCATGTTCTGAATGGCTGGTTGATTCATAAGAACCACCCATATAGTCATCTTGAGATATTTCAGAAGTTTTCTCGGGTTTCCTTTTTCACCGTTTCTAGTGGGTGGGATGGTGTGGGGTGATCCATCAATACGGGTGCTCTTGTAGTAGGGAATTTTTTTTTGGGGATATAAAGGAGCATTTGATGTAGATATCCCATTGGATGCATTCATAGATGGGCACGAGAGGTCAAGAATTTAAATTAAAAATATGCAACCTCTAGCATGGCAACCTGAAGGCCACGAGAGACACTGGTTAAAGATTGTTTTGTGCTGGCCTTAATATAGTCGTGATTCTTTCTATTATCTTAATGCAAATATATAGTCCGGTCTCATTAAAATGAGGATTGTGGTTGTATTTCTCTTTGGTTGTTTCTCTCTTAATGCTCCAGAAGTTGCCAAAAGTTGCGATAGTTGTTTAGTTTGCCTGTTACAACTTAAAAGTGGTTTTTAGCAATGGAAGTCATGTTTTTTAAGGTTCATACTAATATGAAGATCTTGTAATTCTATATTCAGCATAAGAGAAGATGGCCTCTGCTTTGGGCAGTATGACAACAATTGCCACATCTACCTCATTGGGTAACAATGGAAAGGGGGAGAAGTTGGGTGCAATGTTTGATAATTATGGCAGACAATTGTCTTCTCTTTCAGTTTTTTCACCCATTTCCTTTAATCGCTCAAGCAGAAGAGGGACTCTGATATTACGCGACAGAGAGAAGGTAGTTAATACAAGATCTATGGAAAAGGAGTTGTACTTCAACAAGGATGGCTCAGTGACAAAAAAATTGCAGGTCAGAGAAAAAATTATGTTTAAAGGAAGGTCACCTGCACGTGAAACTTCACCGCGGTGGATCTTTCCTTGTCCACTTATATTCGATTTTAATGTGTTATTTTAATTTTTCATGGAGGGTTGTTTTGGCATATGGTCTGGCATTCAATTTCACACTTATTGAAAGCATTGTCAATTTGTCTTGCAGGCGGTGTGAACAAACTTGCTGATCTTGTTGGAGTCACCCTTGGGGCGAAGGGAAAAATGTTTTCTTGGAGAGCAAGCATGGTTCTCCGAAAATAGTTAATGATGGTGTGACAGTAGCTAAGGAGGTAATTCATAGATGTGTGCTCTGGTTTTCTTTTTTAACGTTGTATTAGTTCCCCCTCTTAAATGTCTTAGATTTGGTAGGCATAATTTGAAAACTCAAAGGTGAAAGGAAACATATTTTTTACCCAGTGGTCTACTTGGCCTATGGACTAGCCACATTAGAGTAATGCATAAAGATTTTCACAACAATAAAAGGAAAGGGTTACGGCTGAGTCAAATTTTATTGTTATTGACAGTGTAATGAAATGTATCTCAATGCTATGGTTTTGGCCTTTTTATTGGTTGAATTAGAGGACCCAATTGAAAATATTGGGGCCAAGTTGGTAAGGCAAGCTGCGGAAAAGACAAATGATTTAGCTGGGGATGGAACCACAACATCTGTTGTTCTTGCACATGTTGGAATATTGAAAAATTCTAGAACAATGAATGGAAAACAAATCTCCCTTCCTCTAACACAGAGAAAATAAAAATTTCTTTGACAGGAGACAGAGTTTCAATACTTTGAAAACAAACTTCTATTCCCTTCAATAACTCAAAAAAAAACTATTACACTACTTCCTCACTGAGAGGGATTACAAAATTATGACTGCTACAAAACGCAGTGCATAAAACCAACTCACTGTCTGTTCAAAACAAACATACTCTGTCTCTAAAACACTCTGCTGTGTTTTTCCCTTTCGCACTGCTGTGCATACACACTTAAAAAGTTACACTCAGTCTTTCACCTTTTACACACTGCTGTGTAATAAAAAATTTACGTACTGTCTATAAAAAAAAACTACCAAGCTTTTTCGACCTTTTTATTTTTATATGCCGTAACATATAAAACATATTATAATAAACCCTCTTTTTAAAAAAATAAAATTAAAACTAAATTCTATGGCCCACTTTTCATTTCGCATATGATATATATATAACATATGTTTAAAACATATGTATATATTAAACTATCAAAACATTAAAGAACCCTTTCCGTCGGACTTCAAAAGTCTGAATAGATTGAATTTCAAACCAAATTCGGGTTCCAAAATGGGATGCTGACGTCTGCCTAATTTTAACTCGAATTCTCAATCCAATGTGCCCTATAAAAAATTCGGGTCCGGTTTTCAGGTTTTCAGATTCCCTTCAATTTCATGCGACCCAATATTAATGCTCCACGTGTCCTCCTTTTGAATTTACAAAACTGTCGGGTAAATTTCTGTTTGTTTAATTTCTGGTTGGTGAATTGCGTTAATGCTGGCTGTTGTGTTTAAATACAATCCTATACAGAAATATGGCCGTGGCCGTCTACAAAAAAAACTTGCAGGAATTTTAAATGCTGAATTAAATTTCTGGATGGCATGCAAGCAACCTCCAAAAAAAATGTTGCTGCTGCATCCGTCCTTCTGCTGCAGCAGTTGAAGTTAAAATTCAACAGCACAGGGTTTAATAAGTGAGGGTGTAAAGGTAACTTTTTGTCGATAGTAATGGATTAAGATCATCTATTCATTTTTTGTAGGGTCTTATGGTGTTTGGTTTTTTAGTTTTGGGTTGGGCTTATTGAGTCTAAGATAGTTTTTGAGTGAAAAAATTGCTATTAGGTATTAAAAAATTTTGGTTCTTTTGTCAAAATTTATGAGCTTGTTAGGAAATACAAAACTGAAAATGGTTGTATCTTAAATTTGTGGAAAATAATTTGAAATGAAACCTTTTTGTTTAGGTTGTTGCAGTAGGTGCAAACCCCATTCAAATTACTAGGGGCATTGACAAGACAATAAAGGCCCTTGTTTCAGAACTCAAAATTTTTTCAAAGGAGGTAAACGCTTGCCTTTTGAGTAGGCTGGTTTTCCTTTTTGCTGATGGTTTGGTGTATCTAATTGAATTAGTTGCCTAAGGTATTTTTGGTTGCAAACTCCTTTTCATTTTTCATATAGTATTGGCCTTGTGGAGTACATTTGATTGTGTGGTCTTGTTAGATCTACAACATTTGTAGTTGTTTAGTCTTATGGCTGAGGTGCACTTTTATTATGGAAATAGTTGATGCAATATTGTCATTTAATCCTTACTGCAGAGTAGCATGTTGAGAAGTTTCTTGTGAAACATTTGGTATTCAAAATGACACTTGATCCTATACAGCATCATGCACTTGACTTCAAAATTCATATTCAAAGTGTGCCAGACAATTCTTGCAAAATTTCAAATATTTATGTTGTTTTAAACCATTATCTTTTTCATGTATTGGATGCTGAAAATGTGAAAAAAGACTTTGGTATGAAACCAACTGGTGAATAATTTCCAGCAAAACAACCACTTCCAAGACATGATTTAGAAGTAGAACATATGTACTTATGAAGCATAGAAAGATATCCTCGATGCATTGTCAATGTTTGGCTAGGGTTATTTTTGGAGAAAATAACTCCTTATTCCTAGAATAGTGATCTTCAATACAAGTAAATGCCAAAGAAGAGAGATCATCGTGTGACGCAACAAAACTGAAATTGGACCCCCAAGGAGAGTTGGTGTGTCTACAATCGCTCTGTCAGCATTTTCCCTTGGTTTACCCCGTTCTTTTCCTCCAGCCTGAGTCTTAATTGACTTCTTCTTTCTTCGAGTTTATTTATCAAATTCGTAGAATTTGATAAATAAATACTATCCACAATGGTTGGAATTTAATTTATATTCCCGACTTTATATTATCTCCAAGCCTTATAACCAATGTTTAACTTTCAACACTTTGTATTTATACTCCACGTTTATTTTTAAATAAATAACTTGTAATGAACTTTCGGCTCTATATTTCACCACCCAACCTTACAACAATCACGCTCCAGACTTATGCTAATTATCCGCCAATCGTTTAATTAAAAAATTTCATTATACTCCGGCCCCACCTATATATATCAATAACCAATCAAACACTCGTATCGTACCTGGCTATCCTCCGCACACCTTAGTTAACCTCCGGGCAAGTTCAACGTGCGACCATCGTCCGATGGCCCTTCTCCAAATCAACGACTCTTGGCAATTTCGCTCGACTTCCAACATCGGGATTTAACGTGCGATGGCACGGGTTAAACGGTGGTTTTACAGGGGTCACTTCGCCACGTGTCGCATTCCCTATGGAATCGCTCGCGAATAGGAAATACCGCCTACTCCGCAAAAGCGGTGCGATATGGGCAACCCGCTTTTGTGATTCCGCTCGTGGTTTTGGTAGAGGGCTTGACCACGGGTGCATGTCTGGTTCCGTTATCCTTTTGTTTGTTAACTCATGTCCAATCCTCGGGTCAGGTTCCGAAAGCACAACAATTTTGTCTCTTTATTAAGCGGGATTTTTATATTTGAACAATTTTCACGACCCTGGTTCTCTACACAGACCTCGCCTTGGATATTTTTACATAAAAATGATTGTTCTCAATAATTATTTATATAACTTTTCCACATGTTTAGTGTGGTATTCCCATGATTTATTATAAATATGTGTATTATCAAAGAAAACCAACACAAATTTTATAAGATGGGATCAAAAAAAATTGTTCTTAAGTCGAGCCCGCCGGACTTCAACGGCGATAAACCATAATTCAAACCAAATTCGCGTTCCAAAATAGCCTGCTGACGTCGGCCAATTTTGTGACGCGAATTTCTTATCAAATTCGCCCTAATATTTTACGGGTCCAAATTTCCACTGCGCGAGCGGCCCAAACAAAGATCCGCTCCAATCAATTTCTGCCACGTGTCCTCAATAAAAACTTGCTCTGCTCCCAGCTGCGGGTGCATTCGATGGCGTTTAAGGTGATGGGACATGGATATGATGATTTCATATCAATCGCATTAACATTTAACGCTTTTCAATTAAATTTTCACATCAAATCTGCATTAATTAATTTTTAACACTGTTCAAGATCGGACCTCCACTCCTCTTGGCGATTCCGCACACTCCAATTTGATTCGGCCTTCGGCTCTCATTATTAATGATTAGAGATTAATTATGACGGGCGCCCTTTGATTGCATTGCAAACGGGTCGACAAAATGGCATTTAGCCATGGTTTTTCAGACAAGCCAGTTGCTGGATTACACTGCCTGCTAACTGTGACGATAAGGAGAAGTGGCCAGCTGAACTTCTGCCTAGACGTTGCTGCATATTTGCATTTCTCTCGGTTCTGTCTCTGTCTGTCTTCCTCTGTTAATTGGAATTTTGCTTCTTCGTCTCCTCTTGTGCCCACTGCGCCTAAGATTGCACCCATGCCTCGCGTGCGTCATAGGATGCGTTGCCGTAGGGGGAGCACTAGACGTCAACGCCGGCGCGCTCCCTCCAGCCCCTCAACAGAGTCGACTTCCGGCCAGTCCAGTGATTATTACTTAGGTCGATATCCAAAGACTAGGAGTGGGTGGGGTCGACTTGTAGCATCTGGCCACCGTATGGATTCCCCTGCTCCTAGCTTCCCCACCGTTAGTTCACCTTCTCCCACGACGCGCACTGCGCAATTTTCCTTTAATTGCTCTCTCAACCGCCCAAGAATCACGGCTTTAGTCACTGTGGTCTTCCGCGAGGAGGCCCAAATGGAGGAAGAATGCACCCGTCCGGCGGGTCTGAGCTCGGAAAAAGCCGGCCAGCATTCGGGCCTTCAGGAGGGGAGCCATGGCATGCATGTGGAGGTAGCACCTAGCGATCCTGGACCTTCCGAAGGATGGTGCCAAATCGTGGAGGAACCACCGGAGGAGTAGTTTGGTTAATTTGTTTTTCTTGCTTAGCAGGCCCACTTAATTGGGCTGCTTTTAGTTTATTTTACTGTGCTGGACCTTTGTAATATTTTTGAATTCTGTAAATTAAACGTTCAAGACCGGTTTCCCCGTATGAGGGCAGTCTTCTTAATTTTTTGATTTTTTGATGACAAATTTGCCATGAGTATGGCCAGGCAATGTTTTTGACTTCGGTGTAATTTTATTCGCAATGTTAATAGATTAACTTTACTTTGAATTCTCACATGATTAGCGTTTTTCTTGATCCGTTCAAGGATTTTGGGTACTTTAATTTGTATTTGGAACAATGGACGTCGGTACTCTATCTGTTGCTTTACTGTTCTACATACTACTATTTCACTTTCTTATAGATGCCTCGGGAATATTTGAATGCTTTCTCATATTGTCGATAATCTCCATGTGGACCGTTACTGGATTTTATATCATGTCCCTGTATGTGACATGGGGTATTTTTCTATCATTGTCTGGGGTGGGACTTCCACTTTTCGGGATGGATATTTGGGTTCCAATCTTCAGATGTGAAAATGTAATGACTTCATGGACTATTTTACTTCATATAATATATTCAAAACAACATTTTTTCTCTTGTGAAAAAAAAATGATTAATGTTTATCACTCTGCCTTCAAAACTAGCGATGCTGGTCTATGTTGTTGGTTTATTGATATGGTATGATGGTATTTTTATATTTTGGACATATCACACTCCTCACATGATTAGCGTTTTTCTCTGTTCAAGGATTTTGGGTACTTTAATTTGTATTTGGAACAATGGACGTCGGTACGTACTCTATCTGTTGCTTTACTATTCTACATACCGCTATTTCACTTTCTTATAGATGCCTTGGGCATATTTGGATGCTTTCTCAGATTGTCGATAATCTCCATGTGGACCGTTACTGGGTTTTATATCAAGTTGCTGTATGTGACATGGGGTATTTTTCTATCATTGTCTGGGGTGGGACTTCCACTTTTCCGGATGGATATTTGGGTTCCAATCTTAAGATGTGAAAATGTAATGACTTCATGGACTGTTTTACTTCATACAATATATTCAAAACATCATTTTTTCTCTTGTGAAAAAAAAAATGATTAATGTTTATCACTCTGCCTTCAAAACAAGCGATGCTGGTCTATGTTGCTGGTTTATTGATATGGTCTGATGGTCTTTTTATATTTTGGACATATCACACTCCTCACATGATTAGCGTTTTTCTCTGTTGCAAGATTTTGGGTACTTTAATTTGTATTTGGAAAAATGGACGTCGGTACTCTATCTGTTGCTTTACTATTCTACATACTGCTATTTCACTTTCTTATAGATGCTTCGGGCATATTTGGATGCTTTCTCAGATTTGTCGATAATCTCCATGTGGACCGTTACTGGGTTTTATATCAAGTCCCTGTATGTGACATGGGGTATTTTTCTATCACTGTCTGGGGTGGACTTCCACTTTTCTGGATGGATATTTGGGTTCCAATCTTCAGATGTGAAAATGTAATGACTTCATGGACTGTTTTACTTCATATAATATATTCAAAACAACGTTTTTTCTCTTGTGAAAAAAAAATGATTAATGTTTATCACTCTGCCTTCAAAACTAGCGATGTCGGTCTATGTTGCTGGTTTATTGATATGGTCTGATGGTCTTTTTATATTTTGGACATATCACACTCCTCACATGATTAGCGTTTTTCTCTGTTCAAGGATTTTGGGTACTTTAATTTGTATTTGGAACAATGGACGTCGTCTATCTGTTGCTTTACTATTATACATACTACTATTTCACTTTCTTATAGATGCCTCGGGCATATTTGGATGCTTTCTCAGATTGTCGATAATCTCCATGTGGACCGTTACTGGGTTTTATATCAAGTCCCCGTATGTGACATGGGGTATTTTTCTATCACTGTCTGGGGTGGGACTTCCACTTTTCTGGATGTATATTTGGGTTCCAATCTTCAGATGTGAAAATGTAATGATTTCATGGACTGTTTTACTTAATATAATATATTCAAAACATCGTTTTTTCTCTTGTGAAAAAAAAAATGATTAATGTTTATCACTCTGCCTTCAAAACTAGCGATGCTTGTCTATGTTGCTGGTTTATTGATATGGTCTGATGGTCTTTTTATATTTTGGACATATCACACTCCTCACATGATTAGCGTTTTTCTCTGTTCAAGGATTTTGGGTAATTTAATTTGTATTTGGAACAATGGACGTCGGTACGTACTCTATATGTTGCTTTACTATTCTACATACTGCTATTTCACTTTCTTATAGATGCCTTGGGCATATTTGGATGCTTTCTCAGATTGTCGATAATCTCCATGTGGACCGTTACTGGGTTTTATATCAAGTCGCTGTATGTGACATGGGGTATTTTTCTATCATTGTCTCGGGTGGGACTTCCACTTTTCTGGATGGATATTTGGGTTCCAATCTTCAGATGTGAAAATTTAATGACTTCATGGACTGTTTTACTTCATATAATATATACAAAACAACGTTTTTTCTCTTGTGAAAAAAAAATGATTAATGTTTATCACTCTGCCTTCAAAACTAGCGATGCTGGTCTATGTTGCTGGTTTATTAATATGGTTTGATGGTATTTTTATATTTTGGACATATCACACTCCTCACATGATTAGCGTTTTTCTCTGTTGCAGGGTTTTGGGTACTTTAATTTGTATTTGGAACAATGGACGTCGGTACTCTATCTGTTGATTTACTATTCTACATACTGCTATTTCACTTTCATGGACTATTTTACTTCATATAATATATTCAAAACAACATTTCTCGTCTTTTAAAGTTTCAATTTTTTTTTTTTAAAATTGAACCCTCCGTCGCTCTACCGACGCCTTGTAGACGTCGGAACTGCGACAACCTAGAAACGTCGGAAGAGAGACAGTATTAAAACGTCAGACCACATTTCGTCGGAATTGCGACAGATTACAAACATCGGAAGAGCGACGTTCTAAACGTCGGACCACATATCGTCGGAATTGCGACAAATTACAAACGTCAGAAGAGCAACGTTCCAAACGTCAGACCACATATCGTCGGCATTGCGACATCTTACAGACGTCGGAAGAGCGACGTCCAAAACGTCGGACCATGTTGGGTCGGAATTACGACGGTTTACAGGCGTCGGAAGAGTGACGTTCCAAACGTTGAACCAGATTTCATCGGAAGTGTGACAGTTTACAAACGTCGGAGGCGTGACGGTTTGTGATACGTCGGAAGAGTGACGCTTGTTCGGAAGCGACGGAAGAAGTGTCGATAGTGCGACAATTTTTACATGCGTCGAAACTGCGACGGCATGACAAACCACGGTTTGTCTGCCCTCGAACTGTCGCTCTTGCGACGAATATGTGTCGGAATATCGACGAATTGGCTGTCGAAATTTCTGCCAAATTTTCTAGTGTTAATGGGCTTGGGGTTTGGTTTTTAAATTGTTTGGTTGGAAAAGAAATGAAAGGCCATTGGGAAATGGAGTCAGAGAGGCTTGGGTGATTAATCTGTAGAAGTATCACGCTGAAGTGAAACAGGGCAAGCTAGGTAGCACTACTATGGATCTTTCAGAATTTAAATGGATTATGGAACAGAAGAGAGTGTAAGAATCAGTAGAAACTGAGGAGCAATTAAGAATTCCCCAATTTGACTTCAGTGGAAAACATACAGATTGCAAACAACCAAAATAGGGTGCTATGAATAACATATCCTATTCTTCACATTGTCTTTTTTACAGTTATAAATTCATATTTATAATGAAAGGAAAACAATGGATAAACACATTACACAGAAGAAAAATTCACCACTTCGTGCACCACATGAATCCTAAACAAATGATATTGTATTACTTTGTGAACAGTCACTTGAAACTCGGTGAACAAATTTACATAATGGGATTGTTCCTCATTGCAAATCCCAACCCCCTGTTATTTCAAATGATGAAGTATTTATACAAATTATAAACTAAAATATCTTGAAAAAATATCAATATTTATTACAAATAACTCTAACTATGTTACACAAGTAGAACTGAAACATAGGACATTCAAAACTAATGAATCTACTTGGCACTATATTTGTGGATTTCTGGTGACAAAGAAGAGAAATTCGAATATGATAGCAACTCTTATTTGATGAGGTGGCCTCCAAGTCACTAACTGTCTTTGAGATTTTTCCTCCCCAAATTCTAAACAATAGGGTCCAGTAATACCTTTGTATATCCCAATTTGAGATATATATTTAAAAAGTGAAAGATCTTATTGTAGATGAAGATTTTTTTGAGATAAAACTCTCTTAGTTTCCCAAAAGTCTACTCCAGTTGTTCACAATATGCTCTACAATATGATGTGTAAAACAGAACTTTTCACAGTTCTAAATATAGGTTGTTAAGATGTGCATTTATATCTCATTCTGTAATACATGTGTACAAGGTGAGATAGGTTTTTGTATTTTTCATCTTAGGAACACAAACCTCCTCCAGTTTCATAAGGTTCATCTCTTATTGGCCATAATCGTCTCTGCAAAAATATGACTAAACATGACATTTCTGGAAAATGCGCCTTCAAATATTGTTTAAAATTTCCCAAACCATTATGTGTGTGTAAAAATGGAGAGAGGTTTTTGTTCATACAGAGGTTAGGAAAAAAAAACTCTTTCAATTTGGGAAAATTCATTTACATCTGTTCAAAAATCGTATTTGAAAATATTGACTAAAAATAAGAAAAATTGGGAAAATATGCCTGCAAATATTTCTTCGAATCTCCCAAACCATAACATCTATTAGAAATATGAGAAAGGTTTTTGTATATGAGGATGTTTTTAACAAAAAACTTTTTCATATTTTGAAATTTTGTTCTCAACTGTTGGTAAACCATGTTTGAAATGAATGTTTTGTATAGGAAAAAAACAAAAACATAGTTTAACTAGCCATGAAATGAACATATGACGTGGAGGCAGGAGACGAAATCGAGTGGGGCTAATGGCGAGAGAAATGGTGGTAGGGACAACTGTAGTGAGCGATTTTATTTTTGGAGGGAAACCATTTTCATAGTGGTAGTGAAGTGGTAGGCGACATAAGTGGAGGGGGGTGCGAAATCACAGAAAGAGGACACGTGCAGTGGGGTCAGGCATCCAAAACAACCCATTTCAGACCCCTCCCTATGGTAAATTTTGGATGGTGGGGGAAATGAATACCAGTTTTCGGATGGGATTGAGATGAGGTGGATGGGCAGAGAGATGATGGGTAGTTAACAATAACATGATGGTGATGAATGGCGGGGCAACAAAAAAATTAATCCAATGTGATTGGATGAATAATGGGGTAGGGGAATATTAATGCAGTATAAGTGGATGAATGGTGGGCCATACAAAGTCACATCGGCGGTTCAAAGATACTGCAAATAAATGTAGCTTATATGGATAGTGGGATTATCGACGAAGTTTTAGAACTTAGGATAAAAGGTTTTCAAAGTGATTATTCATGTGCCTTTTAACTTATAATGGGGTTTCCAAAACTTTGGATACATCCATTCTTTTCCATTTTTGACGGAATCAGAACTTGTAGTACTTGACCTTATTACATACAATTTAGTAGTACTTGACCTTATTACATACAATTTAATCATATTTAAATGATGTGATTAATTCACTCAAAACATAGTAAATCATCCCCTAATGCTACATTTGACGTGAAATCATATTTTGCCTATGGTTTTAACCTTTTAGAAATAATTTACAATCCCGGAATATTATTTACAATATGAAAGATCTCAAATGAAATAATCAATCATCTTGAGATATTATAGATTATAGGACCCTAATAGGCTTCACGTTAAATATTTAAACAAATAGTTGTTCCCAAAACTTTGTAATAGGTACCTTGGATTCCTCTTTAAATCAAATTTGATTTTGGATCAGATCACAATAATAAGATCTCTCAGAAATTGCATAATTTGGACCCTAATTTCAGATAATGACAAATGTACCTAGAGAATTTTTATTTTCTTCAATGATCTCAGTTTTAAGAGAGTTATTTTCTCACTTATTCAGACCTCTCAAATAGTTGAAACTCCTTAAGATGAGACACTTCATTTTTCCGTCACCCATACAAAATTCTGAGGTTCAGTTTTCTGAGGAAAAACACAGAGAATTTGTATCATTTCAAAGGTGATTTCAGACCTCATGGATCATTTTCAGAATCGTGTTCTTTTTGTTAATATACTCGGCCTTGTATATGCTATTAGACTAGCCCTTTGTTTCTCCAAAACAAGGCTTATGAGTCTTGGTATTTTCTCCTCATACTTGTGGCCTTAACATAGTAACTAGGGCTTCTAGATGAGCCCATTTTTTTTTTTTATCCCTCTAGGAGCTCGTTCCTAGTTATTTAGGCTCTCCTTGATGCCTTGTATCCTTTGTTGACATTATTAATTCCCTTACACAATTGAACCAAGCTTTGATACGATGTTGAGAAATATAGGATAGCATAGTTAGGATTTCTTATTAAATTGATTTTTCTTTCACTTGACAGTTTCTTGTGATTAGTTCTTATTTCTTCTTCATTGTTATTATATATTTATCATCAAGAAATTTCCAAAAATTCAAAGACAATGAGAGAACACAAGATGTAGGCACTCAACTAGGGAAAAATCCCTAAGGAGGGGAAAACCCAGTCAAACTCTTCCTTAGTAGAATCAAAATCAAATTGAGACCATCCTAGACCCTTGACGTAACCCTCTCTCCATCTATCAGGTCATCCTTTCAGTTGGAGTAGTATTCTTCCAAAAAATTTCTACAAGAGCAAGGGTTTCAACCCTTTCTATCATATCTTATTTAGGGCTCCTGCAATCATAAAAACTTTGGCTCTTGCAATCATAGAAACTTCAACCCCACAATACCCTTATTCCTGTTCATAGGTATTTTTATTTTTTCTTGTACAAACTTCTTCCTTCAATATATTTTCATATTTAATGTTGTCCTCTTCAAGGTCGAATGCTTCTTTATATATAGTCTTCATAAGGTGGATGTGTCCCTTCATGATGCTGACTAGACAAATGCTTGAGGTTGAATTCTTGTGTTTGATTTTGACTTCTTCTGATTGAGGCTGACTTGATGGTGAAGGTGTTAACATGAATAAAAAAAATTCTTTCTTTAATACAAGGAACCCAAGAAGGGTCTTATCCATCATGACATTTTTTTTGACATAAGACACAAACCCTAAATCACACAATGGGTGCTTTTGACCTATTGACCATTGACCCAAGCATGAAACCCATGCTTTAATAACTCAGTAAAAAATTATTTTATAAATAGATTTTATTTTTCATAACTCAAATACAATTATGAATACCAACGCTAGTTATATTCTTCAACATAAGTGGCATCCTCTCAAATTATGCTAGTCAATTTTAATAAATCAACTTCTAGGAAGCAATACTTTCTCATATGAGCTTCGATTGAGGTGATTATTGCACCTTTGGAAAGCTACATATATGAAAAATATGGAATCTAGATACTTAGTAAGGTCAAGACCATAAAAAGTGTTCATTTAAGGCCTCAAAATGGATCTTGAAAATTTTTACCTAAATTCTCCAATTTGGGACCACCGGAAAATTTTTTCATGCGAGTTGATTCCTCCACTTTTTCCAATCGAAAAGCATCAATATGGATTAAAATAATATAATGATACAATATGGATTAGAGAAAAAATTAGCCAAGTTAAAATAAATACACTTACTAGGTTTATCGGGCATTCATCCAAGCTTCACCATAACTAATCCATGAAAATAGATCAAAATCCATGTCAACAAGGCCTTCTAAGAGGTCCTTCTATTCATCCATCTATTTCCAAATCACAAGAAGATAAAAATCATATAATTTTTAGAATTTCCAAAGGATTCCTCCCTCCCCCCCCCCCCCAATAAATCCAACATTGAGAAAATGAAGGGAAGTGCCTCTTTATTTATAGGGAGAGAGGCTCAAATTCATCTTATAATAAAATAAGATGAAACCCTCTATTCTAGATTGAGTGACTAGAAACCCTATTATACAATCAAATAACTTAAAAATTGCAACGTAGGGGATTTTCAATCCAAATTTACACTGCTAAAGGGGCATGATTCCTAAAATGTCACCCATCTCCACAAATGAGGAAGAAAAGGGAGATTTCATGTAGCATCCATCCTCCAAAGGCCCTTCAAAACTCATGGATTCTTCTACAAGTCTTCAGACATGTCATGAAATCATTAAACATAATCTCCAAGATAGGAGTAAGGGCTTAAAAATTCATTCTCTAACCTCCATATCATCCTCTAAGTGGATATTGTATCCATTCAAAATGTGCAATCTGACTCCAAATATTCATCCAAATTAGCTATTGGGTCTTGATGCAGGGGCATTAGGCCCAAGACAAGACTTTGTATATAAATAGACTTAGGAGGGATTATGTTTTAAATTTCCTATGTAAATTTTCATATTTGAGTGATTCTAATAAAATGTAGAGGGAATTGTAACTGCCCTGGAATGATTAGAGGACAGGAGAAGTTGGTTAGTTGGAGTGTGAAAAGTCAGTTCAGTTATCTATGAATTAGGCTAAAATTAGGATTTGAGGAGTTGTCGAATCATTGTAGGAAGCTGAATCGATTGATTCCCAATTTGTATAAAAATAAGCCTCATAGGCATAGCCCGGAGACCTGCATAGGGCTGCATATAGCTGTAGGAGAGATTTGCAAAGAATAGGTTGCAGAAGGGCCAATTGATTGAAAATCAGGCCAACTAGAAGTTGTAAGTAATTTCACTGTATAAATGAGGAATTTGTTTCAGTATTACTGTGCATTTGTCGAGTTAAGTTCTGTGTGAATACACCTTGAATTTCCATATATTATGTAAGAGAAGGACTCTGTGATAGGGTCAGGTAGTGCTCTATTCTAATAGAAAGTCGATGCCTAATTATCATGATTTTTGGCTAAATGTATGGAGGGCTAATTGATTGTTTCACTGAAGAATTGATGTATGAAATGAGGAGGAGTTTGTTCTAAATTCTGTGTGAACCATATCTGTATCCCTTAATCGAATACTGTGTGAGGAAAGCATTGATGTAATTTAATGTCGGTTTTATGTCTTGAATTGAATACAATAGAAAGTGCACATGTTAGAAAGGACACACCAGTCAGAACTGTGAATATCCACACAGTGAATCGAAGAACTGTGCTCGAGCTTTTGATTCAAGATTCGAACGGTTTTACCATGTATATAGGATCGAGCCTATAAGGAAAACTGGAGCGCGAGTCTGTGATTGAAAAATAAAGGTTAGCATATGAAAAGGCGCAGTTGAAATAGACTGAAGGGAGGCAGAATTAACTAAGCGAAAGAACGGAACCTTGAAGTTAGAAAGAAGCAGAACCACGAGGAGAGAAAACAGTGAAAGTGGTTCGGAGGTAGATATCAGTGGTATCGCGCAATCAAAAGGGAAGTAAGTAGAATTGGTGAAAAAAAAGCAATATACTCCAACGATGGACACGTGTATTTGAGCGGTTTTGTAATACCATTTACATCGTGCAAGTTTTGAGTATCAACCCTCGTGCCTCTAGATAACGCGATATTCACTCACGCCCATTCGATCAACGATTGGAGCACGACAAGATAGGGGTTGTCGATTGAAGAGGTACATTAAATGGTGGGCCAAATGATAATTTATATGGGCGCTAGAATTTTAATGTCATGAAGGTCTATTGTTAATATGTGCAATATAAATTGATGTGTTAACCTTGGTGAATGTTGGATGTGCGGCGAATAAAGTGCGGACCGATATATATATATATATATGGTTGCACGATCATATGTTAAAAAGGTAAAATTCGCTCATGTGTTTGACTGTATGGTGTTATAAAGAGATAGTGGAATGTCAAGGTAGAGAGGTATATGAATTGGGTTTTATTCCAAGGCCTTATATATGTTTACATTTCCACGAATCAAAGGCCGAAGGCTTGGTGAACCATAAGCAATGGTGGACTTTGGTTTAATGCTGTATGTAGGGTTGCTATATACATATGGGATTTCATAACCTTTGATAAGAAGTTCCGCATTTGAAGATTGAATATTGGGTTAAAATAAAAGGGTATATTATAAGCACTGGGGGCTTTTATAACCCTGAAGAGAAAGCTTCCGCATTGTTAATTTATGGGTTGAGGTGTGTGGTTTCATAACCAAAAGAGGAATTTAATTTAATATCTCAATCTCAGATTGAGATATTAAAGCACACAGAGATATTTAAATTACCAGTTCAAGAAATTAGAATACTTGAGATTGCCAGAAAAAAAAAAATTTGAGGGCATTATTGGAGGATGAATTAGGAAGGCATTTTATCTGCAACAACAAGTTGGGACTGTGGGTTTTACCCGGCACTAATGTGGTATCAGAGCTAGATTGGCTCTTTGAAAATTTAAATTTTGAAATGCACATGTACTGAAACAGTGAGGAAAGTTTGAAGTTTTAATCTATTTAACATAATTTATAGATTTGATTGAGTATGCAGTGAAGATCTCCAGATGTGCAGAATCTGGAGTTGAAGACAGAGAGTCTTGAAGATTGCAACAGATAGAGATGCAGTGCAGGTGAAAGAAGAAGCAAGATCATTCAGGGATCTTGGGAGGTGAGTTGATGAGTCTTATTTGACTCTGGTTTGAAGATATTGTTTGCAGAACGCAGAGTGTAAACAATTGAGGAAGGAATATCAGCAAGAAGTAGATCACAAGCTTTGAGAGCAGTGATAGGAGAGTCCAACAAGGGATTTTGAGTGAAGAAGAAGTGTGGCAGAACCTAGAGGATTCCCAACAGATGTTAGATGAAAGAAGAACAGATGTGTTCTTGAGAGAAGTTGCAGAGTGAAGCCTAGAGAGAGCAGAAGAGAGTGCTCAAAGGTTCTAGCAGGAGGGGACCAATACTTGCCAAAAGTTGGATCTAGAGGAAGGGATTGGTGAGGTAAGTTGCAGCAAGAGAGCTTGCTGTCGCAGAGGCTTAGTGCAACTTGTGAGTGAAGAACTCATGGAGGAGAAAATGGCTACTGATAGCCATAGCAAAGACTGCAGAGGTTTTGAGAGAGGCCACAACAGAAGAGTGAGGGAAGATGCCAAAGAAAATGGCATGAGGAAGAAACTCACTGATGAAGAATATTGGAAAGAGATAGCTGAGATCATGAAGCATTTCAACAAGTTGGAACTGATGATAAAGGAAAGCCAGAGAGTTGGTTGGTTCATGCAGAAGAAGGTGAAGTGGTAGAGGCTACAGATGAAAAGAGAGAAGATGATAAATGCTCAGCAAGAAGAGAGAGTACTTAGGATGGTTGAGTATCTGGAGAAGGACTTGAAGGCTGAAACTTCAAGTGAGACCAAGAGGTCAAACGGGCTTACATCTGACAAATTTTATGTGTTTGAAGGAAGAACATATGAAGATGAACAAACTGCTGATGTTGTCACTGAGAAGGAAAATGGAATAGCCAGATGTTTTGAAGATGTCCATACACAGTTGGAGAATAGCCTTGCTTTCCAACCTATTGGAAGTAGAGGAGATTTAAATTGTGATGATGGCAAGAAGCTACAAGTTGAACAGCTTGAGGAAATTGAAGAAAATACCATTGAAGAATCTCTGAAGTGTATAGAAGACTTGGAACATCAAGAAGATTTGATGATCAATTAATCAAATGAAACCATGGGGTTTTATGTTTTTACAACTGACAAGTTGTGTGTGAATGTAGGTATTGAAGAAGACAATTCATATGATGAAACTGTATTCAATAAAGCTGATTGTTGCCAAGAAAATTATGATGAGTATCTTTCTGATGAAGATCAGATTGAATTATTGCAGCAGAAGGAATTCATAAATTCCTTGTTTTGCGAAAGAGATTATGAAGTTGTGTTTGATGATGATAAATATTTTGTTAAGGCTGATAATGAAAAATTTATTTTATTGAATGGCCAAATGAAAGATGATGGAAAGATACTTGAATTTATTGCAGAGATAGAAGATTAGAATTCTATTTTGTTGAAGGCTGAAGAGACAGTGACAGCAGGAAACTTGACTTGTGAAGACAGTATGAATGTTTCCTCAAATCAGATGCCAGGATTGTGGCATGAGTTAAGTGCTCTAGAACAGAGGATAGAAAAATAGAGAAAAGGTGTTCATATTGTAAGGGCAGAAGTGAACGATGATGAGAAAGTTAATTTTTATGAACTAGAGCAGAGAGGCATCCTTGAAAAGTTCATTTTTATGAACTAGAGAAGAGAGGCATCCTTGAAGAGGATGCAGAGGAGAGACTAATTGACAGTCTCAAGGATTGGAATCAGCATACTGATGTGCTGATAGAGAAGGAAAGAATTTCAGGACAACATACTGAGATGCTGGCAGAGGAGAGAAAGGCACCGAGGCCTTGTGATTTTTGTTTTGAATTTTTTTTTGTGAATTCAGATCTTGTTGATGCTGGAGAAAAATTGACACCATGGGGAAGTCAATTAAAAGAGGAGAATTTTGTGGAAGACTCTAATCCATGGAATGGAGAATTTGAGTTTCTGGAGAGTATGCTGAATCAACAGGATTCTATGCAAAAGAGGGAACCTCAATTTTAGAATTGGGGATTGCAGAATGTGAAGGTGCAGAGGAATGAAGACGAGCAGCTGAAAGAAGATGAGACAGTCATGTATCATGTGCAGAAATTTGTTGCTGTTGGTGGCAGAGAAGAATTGGCTTGTCTGAATAGCCAAGAGAAGACTGTAAGGAAGACTTTTTGGGCTGCTACAGTAATAGAGAATCAGAGTTTTACTCTGATAGAAGATGAGAATGCGGCACTTGAAGAGCTTGAAGTGATTCAAGAAGAAGGAAGGAAATTGCTGAAGATTGCCAAGGCAGGAGAAGAAGAACATGCTGAATTCAAATTCCAGCATGCTGATGATGTGGGAAAAGTGCAAAATGTATGGTTGAATTGTTTGCAGAAAACATTCAGAGAAGAGAATGAATTAGCAGAACAACAGATTGAGGTGTTGCTGGAAGGAATGTTGGAGCAACAAATTGAAGTGTTTCCAGAAGAGGAGGAAGAGACACAAGGATTTTGTGACTTTGATTTTTGTCTTATGATTGCAAGTACTGATGGAAGGACTAAGGCATGTTTAGTCCAGAAGAAGAAAAGAGAGGATGATAGTGACTGGAAATTTAAATACCAGTCTGAAGAATTGCTGAAGACAGAGAATGAAGAAATTGTCATGAGTGAAAATCAAGAAGAGTTCTACTGTTGCAGAAGACAGGAGGGTATGGATGATTGGGTGGCCGCAAGTAGCAATAAGAGTCAAGTAAGTGTAAGAGTTCAGCAAGTAAGAATGCAGCAAGAAGAAGAAAAATTGAGAGTCTAGCACTCAAGAGGAAGTAGTATCCAGCAGTCAGAAGACATAATAGATGAATAAATTGCATTGATAAGAAGGCTGATGGTGAAAGTGTCTGAGAGAAAGATAGTAAAAAGAAAACAAAGGAGCAGCAGTAGAAAAAGAAAGATAGTCACAGACTGTGCAAGCATAACAAATGGAAGGATGCAACACAAAATATGGAAGCCTGGAGAAGTACAAAAGAAGAATGTTGCAGTATATGACCAGCTACAGAACAAAGTGTGGGATCCAGGAAGACAAGGATAAAGCACATGATCAGGAGATCATGAATCATTTTAACCTGGGGAGTATGATGCAGGGTCATTAGGCCCAAGATAAGACTTTGTCTATAAATAGACTTAGGGGGGTTTATGTTTTCATTTTTCTATGTAAATTTTCATATTTGAGTGATTATAGTAAAATGTAGAGGGAATTGTAACTGCCCTGGAATGATTAGAGGACAGGAGAAGTTGGTTAGTTGGAGTGTGAAGAGTTAGTTCAGTTATCTAGGAATTAGGCTAAAATTGGGATTTGAGGACTTGTCGAATCATTGTAGGAAGATGAATCGATTGATTCCAAATTTGTATAAAAATAAGCCTCAAAGGCATAGCCCAGAGACCTGCATAGGGCTGCATATAGCTATAGGAGAGATCTACAGAGAATAGGTTGCAGAAGGGCCAATTGATCGAAAATCGGTCCAAATAGAAGTTGTAAGTAATTTCACTGTATAAATGAGGAATTTGTTTCAATATTACTGTGCATTTGTCAAGTTAAGTTCTGTGTGAATATGCCTTGAATTTCCGTATATTATGTAAGAGAAGGACTCTGTGATAGGTTCAGGTAGTGCTCTGTTCTGATAGAAAGTCGATGCCTAATTATCATGATTTTTGGCTGAATGTATGGAGGGCTAATTGATTGTTTCGCTGAAGACTCGATGTATGAAATGAGGAAGAGTTTATTCTAAATTCGGTGTGAACCATATATGTATCCCTTAATCGAATACTATGTGAGGAAAGCATCGATGTAATTTAATGTTGGTTTTATGTCTTGAATTGAATACAATAGAAAGTGCACATGTTAGAAAGGACACACCGGTCAGAACTGTGAATATCCACACAGTGAATCGGAGAACTGTGCTCAAGCCTTTGATTCAAGATTCGAACGGTTTTACCATGTATATAGGACCGAGCCTGTAAGGAAAACTGAAGGGTGAGTTTTTGATTGAAGAAATAAAGGTTAGCATATGAAAAGGCGCAGTTGAAATAGACTGAAGGGAGGCGGAATTAACCAAGCGAAAGAATGGAACCTTGAAGTCAGAAAGAAGCGGAACCACGAGGAGAGAAAACAGTGAAAGTGGTTCGGAGGTAGATACCAGTGGTATCACGCGATCAAAAGGGTGGTAAGTAGAATTGGTGAAAAAAACGCGATATACTCCGGCGATGGACACGTGTATTTGAGCGGTTTTTTAATACCATTTACATCACGCAACTTATGAGTACTAACCCTCGTGCCTCTGGATAACGCGATATTCACTTACGCTCGTTCGATCAATGGTTGGAGCGCGACAAGTTAGGGGCCGTCAATTGAAGAGGTACGTTAAATGGTGGGCCAAATGATAATTTATATGGGCACTGGCATTTTAATGTCGTGAAGGTCTATTGTTAATATGTGCAATATAAATTGATGTGTTAACCTTGGTGAATGTTGGATGTGCGGCAAATAAAGTGCAGGCCGATATATATATATATATATATATATATATATATATATATATATATATATATATATATATATGGTTGCACGATCATATGTTAAAAAGGTAAAATTCGCTCATGTGTTTGAATGTATGGTGTTATAAAGAGATAGTGGAATGTCAAGGCAGGGAGGTATATGAATTGAGTTTTATTCCAAGGCCTTATATATGTTTACATTTCCACGAATCAAAGGCCGAAGGCTTGGTGAACCATATGCAATGTTGGAATTTGGTTTAATGCTATATGTAGGGTTGCTATATACATATGATATTTCATAACCTTTGATAATAAGTTCCTCATTTGAAGATTAAATATTGGGTTAAAATAAAAGGGTATATTATAAGCATTGGGGGCTTTTATAACCCTGAAGAGAAAGCTTCCACATTGTTAATTTCTGGGTTGAGGTGTGTGGTTTCATAACCAAAAGAGGAATTTAATTTAATATCTCAATATCAGATTGATATATTAAAGCACACCGAGATATTTAAATTTCCAGTTCAAGAAATTAGAATACTTGAGATTTCCAAAAGAAAAAAAAAATTGAGAGCATTATTGGAGGATAAATTAGGAAGGCATTTTATCTGCAATAAAAAGTTGGGACTGTGGGTTTTACCCAACACCAGGTCTTAAAGTGAATGTTGATGTTTCCAATCAAGAAAAAATATTACAAGAATTCATTAACACAAGGATTTCCAAAACCCCTACAAAATGGACACATAGGCCCCATACTTCCATCAAAATTTCTCCATAGAGTTGGTTCTTTACAAAAAAAAAGTAAGCAAGACCCCACACTTTCATTTGAGGTTGTTTTGTGGGATTCCAAATGCACCATTCAACCTTCAAGAGCTCTTCAAGGCACATAGATCTTTCATAGACACCATAAGAGTATAGTAAATAACCCTTAGCCCTCAATTTATTTCAAAGGTCAAATTTTGACCTCAATATTCATATTAGCCCTTTTACTTTCGAGGCTCACTACTTCAAGTCAAATCACCACATATTTATATTATGAAAATACATAATTAATTTTAAACTAGATAAAACTATACAAAACATACATTTCAAACATGCAAATACGTCGGTCTCATTATAATGTCTTTTTTAAGCCCCACACAAATGATATGTGTGTGTATGTATGTATGTGAGAAAATAATCACTCACTTACAATGATGCTCTACTTCAATGGTAAGGGAACTATTTTATGTATTTGTTGATAGGTGCTGGAAATATGTCAACTAAGGGGGTCTCCCCGATGTGAAGTCCTAGTTAGACCTCACACCATTTGGAATAGGATCCCCATCAAGGGTATTGACATGGCTACCATATATTATTATATATTTTCCTTGGCTACAAATTTCATAAAAGGAGAGGAATGCACATGTAATCTCAAATCAGCAAGTGAGTGTGTCTTGTGAAATGTTCAGCTGCGGAGAATATCAAGGTTCTTCTACTGAAAGGGAAGAGAAAAGTGGGTCCTTTAAAGACAAGTAATATCACTAAACTAGAAAAGGAACATGAGAATATACACATGAATGAATCATTGATCAACCAACGAATTAGTTCACAAGGAAGCAACACCTTTTAAATAAAATACAACACACCTTCAATAGGATAAGAACCAAATCCACCAAAATAGTTCAATTTCCTTAGTACATATGAAAAAAAAATACATTGTAAACATTTAAAGAATAGTCTTACAATATTCACGACACATGAATGAAAGCGTGCTGGATCAACTAGCTTCTGAATTAAGTAAAATTTCCAAGATACATCAAGATAGTGAACACCACTAGCCCCAATAGTGGAGCATTAGAGTAGTCACTTTTCCCTCCAAAAAAACTATATTTCTCTCTAATTCTTGGTAGGAGGATCCAAGGTGAAAATTCCTTTACTTGAGCAAAGAGGGTGTATATATAACAAATGGGGTGACCATTCACCTCCCTTATGACTCTTGGAATACCTTCATGATTGTTTGACTTCTCAAATACCTTTCAACTTCCTACGTGACTTTTCGTATTACATGGATGACCCTTGGACTTCCACTTTACATTACATTTCTCCAATATTGAATTTACATAATCCACAAATTATGTGGAAAATAATGACCCATGACCAAACATGACATGACACTGATGACATGGATTGCATGATGATGTGGCAGTGCCAAGTTGTCCTTCTTATTGATTCGTCTTCATTAAAATATGTATCCAATACTTTATCTTCATGAGAGATATGATTTTTTCTTCATATCTTCCCTCCAAATGGTTGTGAATCAAATGGAGTCTTCATGCGGTCATGATATTTGGACTTTTTTTGTAATCCAGTGTTCCTTCGTCTTCTTGCTTGATGATCATCTTATCTCCTCAACTCCTTAGGCGTCTTATAACATGGGCTCCTTCTCCATCTCCTTCATCATCATCCTATACTGACATAATATGATACCTGTGACTACAATCCACCCATGACAAGATGACATCAGTCTAATAAACCCCTAGCCTAAGATGCTTCATGAAATCACTTGTCAGGGCTAGAATTAGTGACTGGATGAGTGACTAACTCATGGATTTCATAGTTCCAGAGGCTAAGGTCTGAGAATGAGCCTTGAGACTGCTTAATGTGAAGTTCTAGAGGCCTGGGTAGAGGGACTGCACAATTGAGGGACTCAAGGGCTCATGTTGGAGGCTTGAGGTTTGAGACCATGTAGTGTATATTTATGAAGGCTTGGGTTAGATGACTGCACAGTTGAGGAACTCAAGAGGTAAAAATTGAGGCTTGAGACTGCGTAGTGCATATTTCTGAAGGCTTGGGTTGAAGGAATGCACATTTGAGGAACTCAAGAGGTCAAGCTTGAGGCTTGAAGTTTCCCAATGCGTAGTTCAGATAGGAGAACATGCTCAAAGATTGTGAAGTTGAGGGGTTCAAGGCCTAAATATTGAGGCTTAAATATTGAAGTTTCCTAATACACAATTGTGGAGGGAGAGGCTGAGTGATTTCACAATTGCGATATTCAAGAGCTCAAGGCTGAGGCTTGATGCTTGAGACCACACAATGCACAGAGAAGGTTGGCTGGAAGCAAGGATTACATAGTTTTAGAGCTCAAGGACTGGGATTGAGCATTGATATTACATATTTCACAGTTATAAGAGGAAAGGTTAGGGATTGAGGGTTGAGATTGCACAATGTGTAGTCCAGGAAGGTTGAGTGAAGTCAATTTTCCCGGGAACACAATTTTCTAGATAAGGCTAAGGGTGGGATCAGTGAGGCTCAAGTGGGAAGAGACAAAAATAAATCATGATCATACACTCAGAATAGTCGATGAAACAAAATTTATCACTCAAAAAACAAGAACAACATGATTCCCTCAATGTGATAGTAATGCAACATACCTCTCCAAGTGTGACACAAAAGATACACTTTGAAATGAAAGTGACGATGCTTTTCCAATAGTGCATGAAACTTTTGGAATGAGTATAAAACATGCCTACATGACTAGTAGGACTCATAAACACCAAAATTACCCCTTGAAAGAAGCCAAACATATAATTTACATTATAAGTGACACTTCCCATGCCAAAAGATGACATTTTCTGTATAAAGAGAAAAGTGTGAACGAAACTTGTGATATGGAAACTCTGATGAAAGCATCACATGCCAGAGCCAAGATAATATTAAAATGACACTAATTAAGATGATAAAAGGTGAATGAGACAATCGAAAACATGAAAAAAACATTCATGAAAGTGAAGGTGCGCAAAATTGACAATTTGGAAAACTCACCAAAACAAAAGTACATTCAGCACCAAAAGTGGGTTGATCATTGCAGAGGCACAATGCTGATGGATATGTGCTATGATTGTACAAGATTGCATAAAATAATGTGCTCATGAACTTGTTGCAGACTGAGCATGTGCGAGCAGGTGCCTTTGACACTTATAATCTAAGGGGGAGTTGAAGGCATCAGCCGACCAAGAAGTGACTATGGAATGACCGATCATAAGATAATTAGTAGGCTCCAAAATTTAAGTGTAGGAAACAATTTGGATGATTTTTGTTGCAATGAAAACACTTGGCGACACACTGGTAGAACTCCATCTTCTCTGCATTGGTAAGCTCTTTATGCAGGGTCTAGTTCTTCAGGAAGTATTGATTGATTGTTCATATTACCTCGGTTTCCCCACTAATCTCGTGCATAAAAATATTACCCTTCACTCCTTATCATTTGAACACAAAAATAACACCAAAAATATCATAATGTCTCAATATAAGGCAAGGTTAATGTATCATGCGAGTTTTAGATATTCATAATATAGTTTTTCATGTTTGGTGTTTCTCCACTACCATCAGGTATAGATAATACCCCGATGGAGTCACTTCAGGAACACAAACATTCCTCCACTGCCAATGAGCCCAGACAGTACCCCAGAGGACTTGCTTGCTTCACCTCCCTGCACAGGAAGCCTTATTCTTCTTTCACCCTTTAATTATTTATTTTATATATAAATGTGAATTGGAACTTATTAATTTCATGGGAGAAAGAGGGATCCTGACTTATTGGGAGCACAAGAGGTTATCCCTTCAGATAAGTATGTATAAGACCTCTAATATTAATTTTATCATTTATATTTTTCCCTTGTCCTTCTCTACTCAATCCAATCAGCATGGAGAACATTGAAACATAAATAACCAAGTGTAGGCATGAGGTTTCCAGAATAAACACATATATCATGGTTCAACGCAGATATTTCCACATACAAGAATTATATTTTGCGTCAGAACATCATTGAACAAAGGGATAACCAAGATGGAGAATATGCTTTGAGAGTTAGCCAAATGTTATAGTGTCACAAATCCCTTTTATATTTTCCACATTATATTTTGAGACAAAATGAACATCTTTCATGTGAAGTCTTATTTAACATAACACGCAATAAAGGACAAGACATAACAAGAAAACAAAACCAAAGGAGAAAATCAAAAGGAGGCTAGACTAAAAGCAGATTGCGAGTCAAACCTCAGAAAACACAAAACAAACTACAGAAAATGAGTGTAGAATGAACATGCAGGTAAACTGATATGCAGTTAGACCTACTCCTAAACTAACCAGTTAGAAGGTCAAGGTTATGTATAATGAAATTTCCAATGTAATCACCATCATTGCTCCCAACCTGAATCCATAAAGATATGAGAAATTAAAAAAAATATAAATAAATATGCAAAGGAAAAGATAAGAGCTTGAATAAATTGCACAAAAAATTGAAGGTCTTGCCTGTTAGCAGAAAAATGTGTTATAGTCGCTACTTCTAACCAGTTTGTGATCTTACCTCTTCGATGAAAATTACAAACAGAAAAAACTCGAAAGTTTCTTGTGAATGTACCTTCTTTTTTTCCATCCTTCTTAGCAAGCATGAGAAAATGCCAAATTTTTTTATTCACGACAAAGATTTCCAAGTAGGATTGCTCCAACCATTCAACAATTGGATCATAAAATTCGAAACAGTCCTTTTGAGAACCCTGAAATATTTGAAAAGATGAATCTTCAATGAGGAGCAAAGGGTCAGGATGAGAATCTTGTGAGGGAAAATGGATATTATCATATTCATTCGACATGTCAAGATATTGAGGACCTGACATAACCATTAGCGAAGGCTGAAGTGCCTCAACGACTTGGCTAGTATCTATATATCGAGATGATAAACCGTAAAGATCAAAGGAAGTAAAAGAAATATCATTGGATGTGCTAATGGGAAAAGAGTAATTTGAATGATGGTCATCAACAACAGAATCATGATCATATGGGTTGATTAAAACATCATATTCCCTATTTGTAATTAACAATGATAAATCAATTTGAATAGTTCCACAAATTCTTTGAACAATAGAACCAAATTCCTCGCATGTTGAATGTGAAAAATCATCTTCCTGTAACTAGTGAAAAATTGTACAAGCATCATAATAATTGAAATAAGTGAAAGGGAATGATTGTATAGAAAATATACAGAACTAGTTAGGATGTAATGCATGAAAAAAATGAAATTTATTCAACAAATAACTCAAGCACTTGCTAACACTCAAGAGGATTTTTGGTGTCATGCAGACAACCACAAGAAAGACTAGGAGTTGATTATCCACCATAGCACTCAACATATATGAATTCTTTGTCCAAATATAATATTCAAATCAATCAGCTTTGCAATTTCTCACATTCACAAAATGTATACACTCCAAACCTATACTTGATACAAGAGATTTGCACGGGAACGAATTCACCACACTAGTATGATCAGAAACTCGATCTTGAGATATAGTAAAATTGTAACGAGAAATCCTGAAATCCATCAAGAATGATTTTGGATCTAGTGAAACAATAGGAATTGCTATCCTTGATAACAACTAGGTTTGTCTTAGTTAAGTTAGGTTAGGTCATTAGGATTAAGTAAGGTCATGAAATTCATTAAATTTTAAATATTGTACATAGTTTAATGGGTGTAAATGGTCATTGGTCATGAAATAAATGTATCATCAAGGTAAATTTAGAAAAAATATGATTGCATGGGTAATAAAGGTCATTTTGTGACACTTGGCAACTTTTTCTAGATTTCACAGTGCATTCAGTGTAAAACAGTTTGATTTCGCTATGGAAGTGCCTGACAGTTCCGTAGCAAATTTTCCCTCCCAAGAAATGAAAACGCTATGAACTTTGTCTTTTCTACTAACAGTGGGATAAGCGGTATCTTGACATAATTTCAGTGGTCAATGCACACTTGGTCATCATGGTACTTTTCAGTTATGTGTCATCATGTGTCATGTGCATGCGTGGTAATCATTATGCCTTCCATCATTTCATTTTTCCCACTCATTTCCTCTTTCCCAATTTATCCCGATACCTAATTTGAAAAGCAGCACCTTGCCTTCATCCTTGTAAGTTGTTTAAAATTTTTTCCAACAGTCTTGAGTCTTGATTTTTGTCTAGTAGTTGTCTCATGCTAGGTGTTACCTGTGTCAAGGAAGGTGCTTAATGTCTCAAACAATTCTTCATGTGTCAAAGTAGAAGTTGATCAGTGTTGTGTTTGAAGGTATGGATTCACATAAAAAGCCAAACAAGGGTAGCATTGTGGTCAGATATGAGCCCATGGATATGATGATGATTGCAGAAGACCCTAGCTTCTCATAAGATTTTACAAATTCAGTTTGCATGTGGTTTTTCTAGAAACTACAAGGATATCATGCACATGTGTCCAAATATTTTGTTTTAAACTTCATTGGTATAGGTTCGAAGGTAGGCATCCTAAATTTTATTGTGTCTCCTGAGACAATTTCACAAGCAACTGAGATTCCAAGGTCTGGAGAAGAGTGGTTTAAATCAACAAAGTTTAAGCTTCAAAACTATGATGAGTTTCTAGAGGAGGAGCACATAGGCATAGATATGAGCTCAGGCATCTCCAGGAATTGCCTCAAGGACAATTATTCAAAATCGTTGATGGTGATTAAAAAATATTTTACTTGTGAAGGTATATTTCACATGATCTATCAATACCACTTCAGATTGTTGTTTCATTTCAAATGTAAAAAACCTTTGGATTTACCTTTTTTTCTGTTTATGAGTTTAGGAAAAATGGCTAACAAGGTGCAAGATAAACTTGAAAGCAGTGATACTTCTATTTTTCATCATGGTTTAATGATAATGTTAGCTATGGAGGTGTTTAAGAAGCTAAACATGGATTGGTCCACTTTTCTGTTCTTGAGTGGGTATGAGGTGGATGTCCCCACTCCTACACTACAAGGAAAAGACCATCTAGCGAATGTTTTTGAGGAACCCCATAGAAAAATACCCCATACATATGTTTCTAGCGGAGGTTACTAGAGGAGGTTGGTGGGTGGAGGGTTTTGCAGATGTTTTTCGCTTGGTGCGCTTATCATTAAATGTCGCCCCTGTGCTCTGCAATACCGAAAGCATCGGTCGGCACAAAAACATTGGCACACCGAACACCGTGCAATCCATACACACCCGCCCGTTGCGTTGTATTATTATATAGAACTGGTGCGTCACACATCATCCACACCGATGCATTATAAAACAACATGCCAAAACTGAAACCACCCAATGTGGTAGAACGAAACCACACCAGTGCATCATAAAACCACATCGGTGTGTTTGTAAGAAACGGAACTGGTGCGCCTATAAACCACGCGCATTGGTAAAGGGATAAATTAAAAAAAAAATATGGCAAAAAACCTGGATTTTTCATTTTTCCAGTGCTCCTGAGCTCTTAATTACTGGTGTGCGCTCTACCATAGAATGCACCAGTGTGCACAAAGCATTGGCACACCGAATAAAGTGCACAACGTACACACCCGCCAGGGCGTCCAATTACGGTAACGCACTGGTGCTTCACTACTCTTCTGTGCCGGTGCATCATAAAACACCGCGAAAAAATAGAAACGTGTCGGTGCATTCTTATCCAAGAGCATCGGTGTGCCTATAAAACGCACGCACAGGAATAGAATTAAATAAAAAAAAAATTAAGGCCAAAAAACTCGTGCTTTACGACTATTCCGCACCAGTTCTTTACGAATATTCCGCCTTGGCGCACCACCAAAACAACGCGCCAAAACTGAAACTTCCCGGTGTGGTGTTAGTGAACCGCCCCAGTGCATTATAAACAACGTGCCATTTTTGGCACCGCTCGATGCGGTTGTAAGTAAGCGTACTAGTGCGCCTATAAAACCCCGTGCATCAGAACAGGGTTAAATTAAAAAAAAAAATTACAGCCAAAAAACCGCATTTTTCACTTTCCTCAGTGCTCCAGAGCTCTCAAGCACCGGTGCCATTTCCCATTCTCTGAGCCGCCCTAACATCGGTGCTCTCATTGTACCCATTGCATGCACTGCTGCTCTGCATTGGCCATGAATCTCCAACTTGCATTTTGAAAAATGATGGACAAGTTTTCTTTTGCAAATTTTACAACCAATATGCCTCCTCGACGACGAAATGTACAGGTATTTTTCTAGTTTTTCCATAATTAAGCCTTTTAGTGGATTAGAATTTGAAATAACCTTAAAAATAACCATTTAAAAAAATAATAATTGTCACGCGGTGTGCCTATGCCGTTCGGCTCGCACCGGATAGCGGTGCTGCCTGTAAAATTTACAGGTTGCACCGCCACTGGTGCTAACGATATCCGCATCGTTTCCGGGGCGGTACCAAAAGGCGCCCCACATCATTTTAAATTAAAAAAAATAAAATGCGGTGCGCTCATTTAGCCAGGCGCACCGCTGACCAAGGGAATCCCAGTGTGGTGCGTTGACGGTATTATCCGCCCCAGTATATGTCAGCGCACCGCATTATACATTCCAAGAGGGTTAACAATGCGACCGGGTAAAATACCACACTGTTGACTTTGTAATTGTCATGAAGTCGGTGCGCTGACATGACTATACGCTTCGGGGCGTATATTTCAGTCAGTGCACCGCTATTCTGAACCCAGATATAGGCAACGATGCTTGAAAAATAGACAGCTGCATCGAGGCCGGTGCGTTGTATTTCATTAGGGGCACTGGGAATGGGGTGCTACAATCTTGATCTGCACCACCACCGGTGCGTGAATTTTTTTTGTGGCGTACCGACTGGTTTGTTTTTTTTTTCAAAAAAAAAAAAAATATGTATATTCTTAAATACATGTCTGTTTTAATAAAAAAAATTATTTAATATGTCAATGATTCAGAGAGAAGAGGAGGAACAACAACAAAAACAGGATGAACAGTATGACATGATTCGCCAATGGGAGGCCCGAGAGAGGGAGAGAGATGCATACCCTCGGCCTATTACAACAGATACTCAAGGGATCCTTAGGCAAGTAGGTCTCCTCAATTTCTATGAGGAGGCTACTTCCCTAAAGGCCCATAGTGTGTTTCTGAGATATCTTATCCGCAGGTGGAATGCCCACTGACAGGCTTTTCAGGTTGGTCCTGACCAGTGGTACACACCCACTGAGGAGGATATTTATTTTATTACAGAACTATCGAGGGGAGGGGTGTATTTTCCCTCATGCCGAGACGTGCCAGCTAGTTGTGTAGCCAAGAGTCAGTTAGTTTACTCCCAGAGATACATTGGAGCACATGTACTGTCTCCTTCAGAGTTTTAGGTACTTGGATGTCAGTTACGTATAGGTGCATTTGGTAGACAAGACATGCAATGCCTCTCACTTATCATTTCTACCATTTCACACAACACAAGTGACGGGCAACGCATTAGTTGCTCGCTTTTCTATTATTTTGATTCTTTAGTACAACAGCCATGACTTGTCAGGTGGTCTACCATTTTTTTGCGGCAGTTTTGTACGACCTTATATAGATTTCGTGCTCATGCACAATGGAGGGTCAACTTCCCTTTTGCTTCAAAGCTATTTTGTTTAATTTTTTGAGAGGTTTCCAGAGATGAGACCTAGTTTTGTTCGACAGCCTCGTAGGCCGATGTTCGAGGCCCAAATGCACATGTGGGGCAGATTATGCCCAAGAGGGGAGACACTATGTTTCCAGCCAGGATATTGCATGATGCATTGGACTTACTAGCCAGTTTTGACAGGCTGCATCCCTTCATTTTGGTCCCATGTCCTTATGCTGGATTAGATTGGCGAGGGTGTCCCAACATCCTCTTCACAAATGATGAGCTGCCAGATGATAGAGGTAATATTACGGTTTTATTTATATTTATTCTAACATGTTCTTTAACTTGTTTTTATTAAATTGTGTAATGAAATTGTCTAATTATTGTTGTGTACTTGTATATATTTTGCAGACATTGGCTCATTTGATGGCGAGGAGATGCCGAATCCACCACATGATCCAGGTGTCGAACCTGATGACGATTAGGACATGGCCGATGCCGAGAATGCTCATGATCAGGATGAGGCTGGTGCAGCAGAGAGACATGCTCCTACTCATGGTGCACTGATACCGCCTTTTTCTAGGCGTGATCGACCTGAGGCTAGATATAGGATGGAGTTGGGCAACGAAATCTGTGCATTGATTTTTGATGCGGGCATCAGGCCCGCTCATTACAGAGACATACAGGCCGATGATAGGCTGTTCCAAATGTGGAGAGGCATGCCGCATGACATTTACGGCCTGATGCGACATGTCGTAAGAGCTACGACAGTTGTTACGCGACTGAGGAGGACTGTCCCTAGCTATAGGCGTACTAGTCGAGCTGCGACACGTGATGGACAATCCACAAGCAGTGACTCACATGCATCTCATGATCATTCACCTCGTGCCACACCTGATGAGCATGAGGCTGATCCACTCGCAGCATCTAGCAGTCATCATAGAGATGAGGCTGGACCATCGGCCATGTCCAGTCAGCAGCCTACAACATCCGTCAGTACTAGTCATGATCATGAGCAGGCTGGCCCATCGACTGTTGAGGCTGCACTATTGACTGAGCATGCCTCCACTACTACTGCTTATATTGATGTTGTACTAGTACCACCAGCTGATGCATCCATCAGTACTAGTGATCATGATCATGAGAAGACTTGACCATCGACCGTCGAGGCTACACCCTTTACTGAGCAGGCCTCCACTTGTACTGCTATTGATGTTGTTATACTACCACCAGCTGATCCATGAAATTTATATTACAGTTGTATATTTTTAACATTATTCAGTTATATATATATATATATATATATATATATATATATATATATATATATATATATATATATATATTATGTTCATGTTGCAGTTGTACTTGATTTACATGTTGGTGATCATCATGTTGTGGTGCATATTGTTAGGTCATGTTAGATATGTTAATTTAATGTTTAGCTTGCAGATAGATGTGTATATATGATAGTATGAGTTATTTGACATGAGATGTATATTTGATGTTTGTGTTGTGATGACGTTAATATATAATGTTAATTTGATGTTTGAATGTGCTTTTTAGTCGAATATGATGTTTGTACGATGGTTATCATGATCGTGATGATGTTTATTTATTAATTTAATATTAAATGACTATGATATTTATTAAATATTATGTCGTGATTGTAATTGAAATTTAAATTTTAATTGTATGTAAAATTGTATTTGTATTTGTACTAATTGTAATTTTAACTGTAATTGTATGTAAAATTTTTATTAATGTAAAATTTTAATTGTAATTGTAATATTTAATTTATTGTGAAATGATTGTAATTGTATGAAAAATTGTAAAATTTCAATTGTAATTCTAATTGTATGTAAAATTCTAAAATTGTAATTGTATTTGTAATTGTAATTTTAATTGAATTGTATGTAAAATATTTGTAAAATTGTAATTGTAATTGTAAACGTAATTCTATGTAAAATTGTAAATATAATTGTATGTAAAATTCTAAAATTGTAATTGTAATTTTAATTGAATTGTGTATAAAATATTTGTAAAATTGTAATTGTAATTGTAAATGTAATTCGATGTAAAATTGTAAATGTAATTGTACGTAAAATTAAAATTGTAATTGTAATTATAATCATAATTCATGTATGTGAAATTAATGTAAAATTGTAATTTTAATTGTAATTGTATGTAAAATATTTGTAAAATTGTAATTGTAATTGTATGTAAAATATTTGTAAAATTGTAATTGTAATTGTAAATGTAATTCTATGTAAAGTTGTAAATGTAATTGTATGTAAAATTAAAATTGTAATTGTAATTCTAACCATAATTCATGTATGTGAACTTAATGTAAAGTTGTAATTGTAATTGTAATTGTATGTAAAATATTTGTAAAATTTTAATTCTATTAATGTGAAAATTTTAATTGTATTGACGTGAAATGATTTTATTAAAATATTAAAATTTGTAAATTTTCAAATAATTGTAAAATAACAAATCTAGAATAATACGAATTTTCGTAACATAATAAAGTTTAGAAAATAATGAAAATAAATTCATGTACTTTAGAATTATCATTATTTTATTATGATCTTACATACAAAAAAAAAGAACTATATACAGTTCAGTGCGCTTATCATGATAACATGCACCGATGCATCGTATTACGAAGATGCACCGGTGCTTCGCAACTCTTCCGCACCGGTAACGAATAAATGCAAATAAAAAAAACGGCAACGAATAAGTGAAAAAAAAAAACGGCAATTTGAAAAATGGGCGGCAAAATGTTTTCAAAAATCTAATTTCATAAAATAATTCTTTAAATACAAAACACTTTTCATTATTTCACTATTTTTGCTAAAATTTTTAGCCAGATATTTGCAGGAGACATACCTGGAGCAAGAGAGCACGAGGGCATTATGGAGCAGCGAAATACATTCGAACAAAAGTATTCAGACAATCAGAAACCAAACCTCTGGTGATTCAAACCCTGTATCATAGAATTTCAAACCATCTCGTGATTAAATTTGATTATTTTTTTTACCATTTTTTTTTTTAATACTTTTTTTGTAGTTTTATCCTTTTTTACTCTAAACCCTTCATTTTTTTGTTTTTTCCCTTTCTTTTCATTGTTTCAGTGATTTCAGAATTAGGGTCATTTTAGATTGACGTCCAACCCACAGGACGACTTGCATAGTCGGATCCCAATCCATTCGGCCATTGCGTGAATTTTTAGAAAAAATGGATTTTTCTTTATCGGTGCGCCTTGCGTATGCTACCGCACCAGTGCGCTGTATTATACAACGCACCACAAAAGTAATGTGTAGTAAAAACATTGAAAACATTTTTTCTAAATCTGTGCGCCATATCTGAAATAGGGCACCGGTGCTCCATTTAATGAGGATAGCACCGTACGGTGTATTACACCATTTTTGCGGTGCATTTTTAAGACCCCACACACCGTATGATCTATTACACTATTTTTGCGGTGCATTTATAATATCCAACACACCATACAATCTATTATACTATTTTGCGGTGCGTTTTTAATATCCCCATGCACCGGCTGTGGTGTGTACCTCATGAAAGGCACATCGGTGTCTGGAGATTTATTTTCTACCTGAAAAGTTGAGAATTTATTTATAAATATATTAATGAATGATATGGTACAAGTTTCAAATTGATAAAGAAATGACTGACAAGAGATCAAGTAACAAAAATATTCTTAACACATCAAGAAAAGCAAAAAAGGAAATTTCTTTGTAAATTATTTATAAAAAATATTATTTTTGAACTATATGTAAGTTTAACTAATATGTATTGTTTACTGTGTATCATGTAGAGCCACAAAATGACGAAGCTCGATATGATTATTTCTTATCTAGGACCATAAGAGCGTAAAAGTTTAATGGAAAAATTGCAAAATGATAAATAAGGTGAATGAAAAAATACTATCGATCCAATATGAGTTTCTTTTTTTAATTATCATTAATAATATACTTAAAATTATTAGATAACATGTGTCAAACAATCTACTAATTCAGATCTATTTAATTTTCTACCAAGACCAACAACTCAAGAAAGGAATGTTGTTCTAAGAAAAGAAAAAAAATAGAACATGCAAATGAAAATGAATTGCTCCTTAACTCATCTGGAGTGGTGTTGGAAGTTAACGAAAGGGGGAAAAACTTCTACAAAAGTTTGAGGGATCTAGTGGAACGAATGTATAGATGTTCTTTCCACTTACAATACAAAAATCAATCGAATGATTCCAAGAACCAAATTTTATCTAAACTACATGAATAGTTTCCAGAGAATTGGTCAATGAGACATGTCAGACTTTTAATAGCAAAAACGTACAAAAAAAAAGAAGGAATGAAAAAATAATATTCCTTTAAATGTTTGTCTAGAATTATTTATAAATATCACTTTTGTTATATTTACTTTTCATATATCAATATAAAAATTAAATATTTTATTGTCATGTTACATTTTCAGGAAGATTATGAAAATCTCAAAATATGAACGAGCTGATATCAGAAATATGCCAGTAGGAATGTCCAAAAAGGTGTACAAGGAGATGGTCAAAGAAATGGACAAAATTGCATCGCGGGAGGAGCCATCTCAACAACAACGTGCTTCAAATGTAATATGTAATCATTGAATTTTTCGATCTTTAGGTACAATAAATAAAAAAATTAACATTAAATATTAATTTTCAAGAATTTTCTTGCAGAAAAGAAAAGAAAATGGAACCCATTCAGCACATAAAATAGAACGACAAGGAAGAAAAGGGTTGATCTCTAAGTTTGTGAGTAATTGTTACTTCCTTATAACAATTTAACTAGATTTAATTTTTGTATTTTTTAAGTTGTTTTACAAAAATCATGATTGGATGTATTCAAATAGGTGCTAACATACAAAGAAGAACCATTAGACGAATTGATTGAAATTAGGTTAAATATGGGTGTGAGTATATGTTGGCATATCAGAAGTTAATTGTGGAATTTGTAAGCATCTATCGATCTTGTTTTACTTAGCTCAATCTATAATTAATAGAACAAAAACATCTTTTATATTAAATATATGATTTGTTATGGGGTATAAAACTTGCAGGAAACAAAGTATGGAACTGCGCCAATAGATGAAATTTTGAAAGATGGCATGGTACATGGTTTTGAAAGAATGTGTATAGTTTATGAGTCAATTGTTGCTATGGTACATCATTTTTATTTTCGATTTACATTGATGTATATTATTTAATATTGCAATTTTCATTATTCTCACCAATGTATATACACTCATTTCAGTTTATTTTTATGTTTGTAGATGGAAAGTGAAGAAGAAGAAAACAATCAACGCCGTGAATAAAACATTCCTGAAAATAACCCAAATCATGGAAATAGCTCTAGCAGTTGTTATGGCCTAAATCTACCTCAGGCTGAAAAAGGCAGAATCTAGGGTAACATCAAACGACGCTTAACTTGGTAGCTAGCCCTACCAGATCAGGAGAGGGCTCTCTCCTTGTCAATCTCAGCAAAAAATGATCAATGAGGCTTGAGATGACTGAAGTGAAAACTGATTTTAGGCTAGGTATATATGTAAAAGTGTTTGATTTGATTTTGAGGGTGTTTGTTGGATCAAAGGGAAAGGCATATTTTGGGTCTGAAAAATGAGTAGTTTTGCAGAGATCTGAATGGGCAAGGTAGGCCCTTGATTTGACACTTTCAATTTGAAGGAAATGAGGAGTTTTGAGAAAGGCAAAGGGCTGAAGCGGGCAAGAAAACCTTCAAGGATCCTCTCCAAACAACTGAAAACATAGAAAATTAAACAAACTCTAGGTAGAGCACTGCAAACCCTAATGAATTCTACCTTTAACCTTGTTCATTTAACTTAAGAAGAAATAAGAAGGAAAATGGTATACATGAAACAACAGTAGACTTACATTTACAGAGAAAAACACATTATCAAATCAAAATACCACAATAATCCCAAGGAGTGTTGCAAACCCTGGTCTATTCCTTTGCCAAACTGCAGAGATGAATGTACAATGATGCTCAAAGCAATCCCAAGTGTCCAACCTATGCTAATGACTAAAAAATTACAAGATCTAGACAACACTAACTCATCCCCAGCCTCTAGGGGTCGAGCTCACAAGTTTAGGATCTGTTTCAACAAGATCTAAACTGAGAACTGGAAAATAGGCAGTGGAACAGCTTGCCTCTATAAGATAGGAAATTGATTCATTCAGTTGTAATTCACCTTTTGATGGATGAATCTACCTCCATGAGTAAAAATTTAACAAAATTACATAAAGATCCATAAAAGTACATCAAATTACATCATGAGTTTAACATTTGGAAGCAAGAAAGTAAAAATGTCAAAAACTAGGCGAAAAACAGAGTTACTGAGTCCAAAATGAGCAAAAATCCCCAATGCACCGCGCCTGATTTCTCTACACATCGCGCCAGTTTGGAGCTGATTTTGAAGGCCTTCCCGGTGTCCAAATTAGCTCCAAGTGGTCTTGTTGGAACTTTCTACCTGTCTAATTTCCAACACAAGTGGAATTTCTGAATTTGGCTTCCATTTTCCCCTCCAAAAATGAGTTCTCCCAACACTGCTTCCTGTGTGTCCAAAAAGGGGCAGAAAGGTCATTTTTAGGGTGTTTTTGACCCTTCTGGAAGCCCAAAACCTGTCAAAATATCTTGGCCATGGGTAGGCATGCATAATTTTCCATTAAAAATCCAAAAATTTAAAGTTTTCACCAAAAGGAGCCCCCAATCATAAGCGCGCGCCAAGTGGCGCGACGCGTAGAGCTGAAAAATCTGTGTTTAGGCCAAAAAAAATCAAAATTTGCAAAAAGTGTCCCAAATTTCTTGAAATTTGGGCTGAATGTCCTCCATCATGTACCATGCTGGGACAAGGAAGCCTCGGTCAAGATTTGAAGTTTTTCATACTTTTTACGTCTCCTCGATGCCTTCTTCATCTCTGTCATAAGAGGAATCTGTCTCCATGTTTGCCAAAGTTTGTGTTGTCATGAGTATGAAGAGTTTAGGTGTCTTTGGTTTTGGCTGCCAAATGTATGAAAATGTGTGAGGGAATATGGAGGGAGAGGGTAAGGGGAATGTTAGGAATATTTCCAATTGTAATTTGAAGAATTGAAGGGTTCTAGGGATAGTCTTTAGGCTTTTGGGATAGTAATTGGGATTTTGGGAATTTTGTAGCTAGGATTTGGGATAGGGAATAAGTGAATTTTAGGGATATGAGGGATAGATAAATGTGCTGTTGGAACTATGAAAATGGTGAGGAAACAAAAGGACGTGGGAGTGATGGCATAAAAAATGAATGTATAAACCCTAGGCTATGATTTCTTGAGCAAGGAAGTAGGGTTTTAAAATTTTCAATTAAATCCTCATACACATCATAAAACACACGTTCATGGCATTTGTAGATCTGTTTGACTTACTTGGACCAGAAGGAACTGAGAACATTTGAAGTTTTGAATGAAATTGTGGTGAAAAGAGCTTGTAGCTCTATGCGTCGCGCCACAACCCAACGCGTCGCACCACAACCCAACGCGTCGCGCCATAAACCCAACATGTCGCGCCCTTTCGCATGAGACTTTTGGAGACCTTATCGATGTCCAAATTGGGTGCAGGATAGCTCGTTGGAAATATTATTGAGTCTACTTTCCAAACCAACTATAATTTTTCAATTTTGAGTTCATTTTCCCTGTCAAAAATCAAATCTCCCAAGACTGGTCAAAATGTGCAAAATAAGGCTGCCTTAAGGCAAAGTGCTGTTGAAGTCAACTTTTGAAGGTCTTCCTCAACTCCGAATTGAGCTCATGATAGCTAATTGGAAATATCTTTTTGTCTAGTTATTATTTGACTCATATAGCAAGTCATTTGGCCAACCAAGCTAGGAGAAATCTTGATTTTCCCAAGGTCACTTCAGAGGTGCATCAATTCTCCTGAGGAAACTGTATTTTTGACATTTATCTAAAATAATGGCACCTGTGTAAAAAGTGAAGGAGGTTTTTCTTCCTTGGCCTATTTTGGATTAAAACCTCTCTCAGTTTTCCCAAATTCATCTTTTATGGCTCAGAAACATCATATAAGTAAAACCTATCCCGATGTGTGGAACAAGGGATTTATCGAAATGAAGCGAAATGAAGGGGATACGAGGCTTCTAAATTCTTGAGAAAATTTTTGGAAGTAGGGAGGGATGTTAGGAAGTAGGGGAAAATGGAATTTCAAATATTGAGTGAGGGGAAGGGGTCCAAAAGGGCAAAACACAGGCCTAGCCTAGAAAATTGCCAAGTTATAGCAAGAAACTAGGGTTTGTGCGAAAATGAGGAATTTGGGGGATCTCAGTGATGGGAAGTGTTTAATAAGGTAAATTAAGGATAGGGAAAGGTGTAAGAACTCAGGATATAAGTTTTGCTGATGATTTGACCATCCAAGAGAAATTACCTTCAAAACCCTAGGAGAGGGAAATGAACCTTACCAAGGCACAACTGAAGCATGAACAAGTTGTAAAATGACCCAGTGGAACTTGAAATGATGATGAAAACCCTTTGAATGATGGTACACTCAGCTGAATGGTGACATGGACCGAAATTTGGACAACTTTGACAGGAGTAAAAGCAAACCCTAGACCTAATACTTAGTGACCAAATTTTGCTTGAAGACTCACTGAAATGAAAAAATTTGACCTTGACACCTTAAAATCACTTTGTAAGAGCATGTTTGATCACTGGAGGAAGGCTGCAAAGACTGACACTAACATTGGCTCCAATGGGGATGGTAGCTCCTTGGAGGTGCCAAGAACTACAGATATTTGGAAAGCAGACAGTGCCTTCATCGATTGGGAAATGGAGTCAAAAAATCAAGCTGAAATGCATGACTGAAAACTGATGACTTGACGACACAAATTGACTCTCACTCAACTAAAAACTGGCTCGATACTTAAACACAACCGACAAACTGGAAAATATGCTCAATATGAAGCTTATTCATCAAAACCTACTCTAACAGTTTCATTCATCACCTGATCAAGTGAAATGAAACAACCAATGAAACCAAGTAAGTATTCCAGCTTCTGTTTGAATTCTCCGTAATTGCTCGCTTATCAACAACAAGAGAGAACTACTAAAAGGAAACTCCCATGAAAAATTGTGAACAGATCCGTTGAATACTATGGATTCTCTATCCGCCTCCAAAAACACTGCATAAGGATCTCGAAATTCATGCACACTGGGACTTAGCTCATCCAATGGTTTACTTCTCTTCTCTTCATACCATGAATGAAAACTTTGTTTTGAGCTTTGTGACGAGACTCCTGCTAAAAATGACAAAGAGACCGGCTGCCGGATCAAGTTTATATCAGCCCACATTTCAAGCTCACATGTAGTCAATGGAGAAAGATTTTGACTGCAGACATCATCCAACACATCAGCTATTGGATCATGAAAAACTTGAAAAGACTGCTGCAACCCATTTTCTATTGTTTATGATGAGATTAGATGATTTTCTACAAGTTTCTCATTTGAATATATACTATGCCAATTTCCCTTCAAAAACTGAAATGATTCAAAAAAGAAAGGTACAGAATCATCTTGCATCATTTGATCGTATGTGCCAGCTTCCAAGTCCTCACCTGCAACTTGACAATCAATGGCATTCAGGGGCTGCAAATATGGATATGAGAAGTCTTGGACAAGGTTTTCATTGCCCTCAAGATGGTCCAAATCAAGACTTGTCGACGATTGATTTATGATTGCATGGAAGTTTTCTCTGATGAACTGAAACGAATCAAAAAAAAAAGGCAAAGATCCTTCACTTACTTCAAAATTTGCTGCACTTTCCTCGTCACTGTCATAGCTGATATGCATCGGTTGATCACTGTACTCGAGTTGCTGAAAGTGAACTTCCTCCTTCCACAAACTAGCTACTGATTTGTCTGCAAGATTAGCTTATGTTTGGAGAACATAATCATCATCATACTAATCAAACTGAGGCAAATCATCAGTATAAAACACATCATCAAGCATACATGTCATATCAACAGCTCTCTCTTCTCCAAGATGATCTATAAAACAATCATTATCAGATCTATGACAACTGGGATAAGAAACAAATTTTTTTGGATCAACAACTTGTTCTTCTTTAATCAACGAGCCATGGGCTTGAACATTATACTCATTCCTTATGGTGATCTTTTGCATCAATTCTTCCACTGCACTTACCAAAATGTCAAGCTTTACCTCTAGATATGTCGATTTCTCTGGATCTATGTTTTTCATCTCTTCTTCTTTCAACTTTGCCCTTCGGATCAGAAAATGAGCCTCTACATCTACTGCACTGTTCTGCATCTCTTCAAGTGTTGCAAGATTCTTTTCTCTCAGCTGAAACTCCATTTCCGGATCAAAAGCACCTAGGTAGTGTAAGAGAGCAGATCCAAGAGGAGGTCTTATATTAACTGGCATCGAATAATAAGATTGGTTAAATTTGGCAAAAAACTATTGTACTGTCTCCCCTGGCAGTATTTTCAGCTGGTTATACTCTTCTATAATCAAGAAAGGGTTCTGTCTGACCACCCACCTGTCGAGGAAAACTTTGACGAACTGCTGGAAATCTGAGATGCTCGCATCAAGCAAGGTTTTGAACCAACTCTTGAATTTTCCTTGCAAAGAAAGAGAAAAAAGCTTAATACTAACATCCTCTTCATCAACTTCAAAAAGGTCAAGAAAAGATTCAAAATTCAGAACATGTTTCTCAACAGTGATGTTGTCGCGTTCACCATCAAATCTTGGTAGATATAGATCATGATTTTTAGGGAAAGCATGGGATATAGGATGTAAAATCAGAGGCTTGTATCGATCTATAATTTTACAAGGTATAGGGGTATGTATAGATGATGTAGAATCAGTCTTGGTCTCTTGAGGTTCATCAGTTTGAAGATGGTCATCACAAGATTCGGAAGAAAGGTTTTGATCAAGCTCAAAAGCATGTAAATCTTTGGTATTCACAATCTTCAAAGGGAAAGAGTCAAATGCAGGCTGAGGATCTTTTCTCAAATACAATATACTTTGCAAAGCCTTCTTGACATTCTCGGGAAAAGAGAAGAAATAATTTATGACAAAGAACAAAATGTCTTGGACGAAATTCCAACTTGAATACCTGATCTTTCCATATTGTCCTTTCAAGTTTCTGCTAATCAGGTTCATCCTCCAGTGGAGTCCTTGGATCTGATCTCGAAATTGATTTAGAGTCACCAGGTGAATGATTTCAGCCTTATGGTGTCTGATCTTTGTCCACCATCAACAATCAGATCTGAACTTGATTAGATCTTACTGAGAAAACCAGATGTTCAGTTCATAAACTAGACCAGAGATTGACTGAAGCAACATTCATCTACTTTCGCTAATGAAAAGAAAGAGTGTTTCGAAGGCTACCTGGCTAACTTCAGGCTCCGTTTGTAGTTTATAAAGAAAACAACAAACTTTTCTTCCCCAGTATGGTCGCCACTATGTTATGGCCTAAATCTACCTCAGGCTGAAAAAGGCAGAATCTAGGGTAACATCAAACCACACTTAACCTGGTAGCTAGCCCTACCAGATCGGGAGAGGGCTATCTCTTTGTCAGTCTCAGCAAAAAATTATCAATGAGGCTTGAGATGACTGAAGTGAAAACTGATTTTAGGCTAGGTATATATGTAAAAGTGTTTGATTTGATTTTGAGGGTGTTTTTTGGATCAAAGGGAAAGGCAGATTTTGGGTATGGGAAATGAGCATTTTTGCAGAGATCTGAATGGGGCAAGGTAGGCACTTGATTTGACACTTTAAATTTGAAGGAAATGAGGAGTTTTGAGAAAGGCAAAGGGCTGAAGAGGGCAAGAAACCTTCAAGGATCCTCTCCAAACAACTGAAAACATAGAAAATTAAACAAACTCTAGGTAGAGCACTGCAAACCCTAATGAATTCTACCTTTAACCTTGTTCGTTTAACTTAAGAAGAAATAAGAAGGAAAATGGTATACATGAAACAACAGTAGACTTAAATTTACAGAGAAAAACACATTATCAAATCAAAATACCACAAGAATCCCAAGGAGTGTTGCAAACCCTGGTCTATTCCTTTGCCAAACTGCAGGGATGAATGTACAATGATGCTCAAAGCAATCCCAAGTGTCTAACCTATGCTAATGACTGAAAAATTACAAGATATAGACAACACTAACTCATCCCCAGCCTCTAGGGGTCAAGCTCACAATTTTAGGAGCTATTTCAACAAGATCTAAACTGAGAACTAGAAAATAGGCAGTGGAACAACTTGCCTCTATAAGATAGGAAACTGATTCATTCAGTTGCAATTCACCTTTTGATGGATGAATCTACCTCCATGAGTAAAAATTTAAAAAAATTACATCAAGATCCATCAAATTACATCAAATTACATCATGATTTTAACATTTGGAAGCAAGAAAGTCAAAATGTCAAAAACTAGGCGAAAAACAGAGTTATTGAGTCCAAAATGAGCAAAAATCCCCAATGCGCCCGCCTGATTTCTCTACGCGTCACGCCAGTTTGGAGCTGATTTTGAAGACCTTCCCGGTGTCCAAATTAGCTCCAGGTGGGCTTGTTGGAAAGGTATGCCTGTCTATTTTCCAAAACAAGTGGAATTTCTGAATTTGGCTTCTATTTGCCCCTCCAAAAATGAGTTCTCCCAACACTGCTTCCTATGTGTCCAAAAAGGGGCAGAAAGGTCATTTTTAGGGTGTTTTTGACCCTTCTGGAAGCCCAAAACCTATCAAAATATATTTTCCATGGGTAGGCATGAATAATTTTCCATGAAAAATTCAAAAATTTAAAGTTTTCACCAAAAGGAGCCCCCAATCATAAGCGCGCGCCAAGTGGCGCGACACGTAGAGCTGAAAAATCTGTGTTTAGGCCAAAAATAATCAAAATTTGCAAAAAGTGTCCCAAATTTCTTGAAATTTGGGCTGAATGTCCTCCATCATGTACCATGCTGGGACAAGGAAGCCTCGGTCAAGATTTTAAGTTTTTCATACTTTTTACGCCTCCTCGATGCCTTCTTCATCTCTGTCATAAGAGGAATCTGTCTCCATGTTTGCCAAAGTTTGTGTTGTCATGAGTATGAAGAGTTTAGGTGTATTTGGTTTTGGCGGCCAAATGTATGAAAATGTGTGAGGGAATATGGAGGGAGAGGGTAAGGTGAATGTTAGGAATATTTCCAATTGTAATTTTGGGAATTGAAGGGTTCTAGGGACAATCTCTAGGCTTTTGGGATAGTAATTGGGGTTTTGGGAATTTTGTAGCTAGGATTTGGGATAATGGGAATTGGGATAGGGAATAAGTGAATTTTAGGGATATGGGGGATAGGGAAATGTGCTGATGGAACTAGGAAAACGGCGAGGAAACAAAAGGACGTGGGAGTGATGGCATAAAAAACCAATGTATAAACCCTAGGCTATGATTTCTTGAGCAAGGAAGTAGGGTTTTAAAATTTTCAATTAAATCCTCATACACATCATAAAACACACGTTCATGGAATTTGTAGATATTTTTGACTTACTTGGACCAGAAGGAACCGAGCACATTTGAAGTTTTGAATGAAATTGTGGTGAAAATAGCTTGCAGCTCTATGCGTCGCGCAACAACCCAACGCGTCACGCCGCAACCCAACGCGTCGCGCCATAAACCCAACGCGTTGCGCCCTTTTGCAGGAGACTTTTGGAGACCTTCCTGGTTTCCAAATTGGGTACAGGATAGATTTTTGGAAACATTATTGAGTCTACTTTCCAACCCAATTGTAATTTTTCAATTTGGAGTTCATTTTCCTTGTTAAAAATCAAATATCCCAAGATTGGTCAAAATGTGAAAAATAAGGCTGCCTTAAGGCAAAGTTCTGTTGCAGTCAAATTTTGAAGGTCTTCCTCAACTCCAAATTTAGATCATGATAGCTAATTGGAAATCTATTTGTGTCAAGTTATCATTTGACTCATCAAGCAAGTCATTTGGCCAACCAAGCTAGGAGAAATCTTGATTTTCTCAAGGTCACTTCATAGGTGCATCAATTCTCCTGAGGCAACTGTATTTTTGACATTTCTCTAAAACCATGACACCTGTGTAAAAGATAAGGAGGTTTTTCTTCCTTGGCCTATTTTTGACAAAAACCTCTCTCAGATTTCCCAAATTCATTTTTTATGGCTCAGAAACATCATAGAAGTAAAACCTATCCCGATGTGTGGAACAAGGGATTTGTTGAAATGAAGGGAAATGAAGGGGATAAGGGGCTTCTAAATTCTTGAGAAAATTTTTGGAAGTAGGGAGGGATGTTAGGAAGCAGGGGAAAGTGTAATTTCAAATATTGAGTGAGGGGAAGGGGTCCAAAAGGGTAAAACACAGACCTAGCCTAGAAAATTGCCAAGTTAAAGCAAGAAACTAGGGTTTGTGCGAAAATGAGGAATTTGGGGGATCTCAGTGATGGGAAGTGTTTAATAAGGTACATTAAGGATAGGGAAAGGTGTATGAACATCAGGATATAAGTTTTGCTAATGATTTGACCATCCAAGAGAAATTATCTTCAAAACCCTAGGAGAGGGAAATGAACCTTACCAAGGCACAACTGAAGCATGAAAAAGGTGTAAAATGACCCAGTGGAACTTGAAATGATGATGAAAACCCTCTGAATGATGGTACACTCAGCTGAATGGTGACATGGACCGACATTTTGACAACTTTGACAGGAGTAAAAGCAAACCCTAGACCTAATACCTAGTGACCAAATTTTGCTTGAAGACTCACTGAAATGACAAAATTTGACCTTGACACCTTAAAATAAATTTGTAAGAGCATGTTTGATCATTGGAGGAAGGCTGCAAAGACTGACACTAACAGCAGTGACAAAAATTCAAGCGAAGAATGATGATCACTATGTTTGGATATCAAAGCAAGACATTTGATTTTTTGAAATATGTCTGTGAAATCAAACATTTTGTTTAATGTAATGGACATAGTGTCCCAACTGAAAGACAAAGGGATACGAATAACTGTCCCATTTTGTATGATAACGACTATCTTATATATATATATATATAGATATAATATGTTCTAATTTATTCTGTTGCATTCTCCATTGTCACTATTGCGTTCTCAATTGTTGTTCTCCAATGCACTAATAAAAATTTAATTCATATGAATATTTTTATAAGATATATATGTGTCTACTTTTGATGAATAATAATTTTAAAAAACCACAATAATTCTGATATGATATAACAAATTAATCCAAACAGCACATTCAAATGCATTAATAAAAATGTAATTAATATGAATATTGTTATAAGATGTGTCGACTTTTGATCAATAATGAATTTAAAACAATCACAATAATTGGACTGTCACAGGTCGATGTTTCTAATAAAAGCAAAATGAAAACTGATGTGTGTCAGTAATTGTCGACCGGTGTGTTTATGTGTCTATACACACTAGTGCTGTTGTACGATCTATGGGCACCGCACAAATACCGATACCAGTTATAAATATCGGTGCGTTTTTGTGATACTGCGTACCGGGGAGTTTATGTATCTATAAGCACCGGTGGATTTGTACGATCCCTGGGCACCGCACGAATACCACACCAGTTATAAATCTCGGTGCCTTTCTGTGATACAGCGCACCGATGCATCATAAAGTTATACGCATCGATGCATTGATACAACCTATGGGCACTACACAAATACCAAGAACATTTAGAACGGACCTATGCGTTGTATGACCAACACTACGCCTGGTGCGGTTATACACCTAAACGTCTCGGTGCGTTTGTTTCACTGAGGCAACCCCAGGGCGCTGTCTTTATGTACGCATTGGTGCATTAAATCCAGAGTAGTGCACCGATGAAAAAACATCCGTAATAACCTCCGGCCGCCCATTTATTTTTACTTGTATTGATTTTCTGTTAAAAGCTCCGCCAAAACCTCCATAACCATAAACGAATGTTGTAGCGAATGTATTTTTGACAATTTTGGCCAATTTTATAACACTAGAAACCTCCTTTATAACCTCCGCTAGAGGGTCTTTTCCTCGTAGTGCTAACAAGACACCTAGATCAAAGAAAAATACTCCAAGGAAAGATAAAGAGTCTAGGGCTAAAACAAAGGTTGAACATGAGGTGGAGGTGCAAACAGAGGTGTAGCCCATGGTGGAGCCAATGGAGGTGGAAATTGATCAGTTGCAGGAGATAGTGGTGCCTTAAAAAACCCCTACCAACAGTAAAGTCAAAATTGATACAAGAACCCATAGAAGGATCACTAGAATCCAGACAGAGGGGAAAGGCAAGCTAGAAGTCATCTTACAGGAAATTGACATTGAGGAATATCTTGTTGTAAAGCCTATAGAGGTTAAAGGAGAAAAACCAAGAAAAAGAGTCTTAAGGCTAAAAAACTAGACTTTTCCAAAGAATACTCAAGTTTTGTTTTTAAACCTAGGAAGCCACTCACTAGGTCAGAATTATCAAAGGGAGAAAAAACTAAAAAATTGCATAGGGAACTAGAAAATAAGAAACAACTAGCAAGGGAAGAAATAATAGAGTTAGCTCCAACAGAGGAAGAGGTGAGAAAGGTAAGGAAGGGAAAGGAAAAAGTTCAGGAAAAATATGAACTGGAGCTTATAAGAGAACAACTTAAGGAAGACAGAGAAGAGATTTTGGAGACTGAGCTGGAGTTAGGAAAATTCAAGCAAGGGAGGCAAGAGCTCACAAATTTCAAAAAAGAAGTGAGCAAACAAATTGATTTTTATGATGAGGTTGCAGAGGGGTTAAGGAAGATGTTGAAGAGGACACTGCCCCTGCATAGGATGATGAAACATCTCTTCAGGAGGAACAAGTGGTTGCAATCAGAAAGAAGGAAGTTAAAAATCCAAGTCAGAAAATTAGAAATAAAAATGGAGATGGTGCAAGAATAGTTGAAGAAAAAAGGTTTGAAGATGACCCTGCAGCCCCTTAAAGGATGGTAAGACACACCTTTTTTGGAAATTTTTTGTCTTAGGATATCATATCAATTCATTTACAAGGCTGGAGGCATGTTTTTGGAGTTAAAGAGAAAACAAATTACAAAATATGGTGAAGTTAGGCAAGTTCGAGTGAGCGACAGGTTGGAAGCTGAGCTTTTTTTACGAACTCGCTGTAGAATTTTTTGAGGTAAAACGTTCCAAAAAATATCATTTCAAGGGTGAATGAAGGCATGTGTTTACCTTATTTTAACCAATGAAGACTCTCTCATAGGTAGAAAATTCGAAAAATTTGCAGAAAGAGGTGCAGTGAAAATGCTACAAAAACTAGTCTACGAACTTGCTTAAATAATTTTTTTTCCAGCGTGCTAAAGTTTTGGTCTTTTTGAGGCATTTAATTCATTTTAGGAAGGAGGTGAGTCATCAAAAGAAATTTTGAAGTGTCATTGGGACATATGTTAATGAAGACAACTCAGAAATACACTTCATAAGGTTGACATGGCTGACAACACATCACTTTTTCCACCTCATCAATGGACAACTCATCATCAAATTCAGTTTATTAGGACTTGAAATCCAGTATGATAGTTTGCCACCTGAACATGGTTGTTTGCACCTAAACAAGGTTTTTGGGTTCGATAGCCACCATTAGCATGGGTCATTAAAGTTCTTGTTGATGGAGTTAATAGAGATAGAGTCCTGTTAGACTACAAACTGTTTCAAACATAATTATCTCTATTTTTTCTCAATGTAATGAATTCCTTTTTGGATTAGATCTCTAGATCAGGTTCGAGAGTCTAGCCTAGATGGCAGACTTATGTAAAATGGTTTTCACTTTGTAAATAGAGTATTTTTAGAGTTATAGAGGGTTGATGGATGTAATGACCAAAGCTACTATTGTAATATTTTTTCCACTAAGTTAATAGACAGTTGAAAAAGACTTTTGTTTCAGACCCAAGATTCTGATTGAGATTTTATATGTTTGTCTCCTTTATCTTTTGAATGTTAATTCATAAATCTCATGCTCTAACTTCCTTTATGTATTATGTTTGTTGTCAAAATTATTTTAGAAGAGCTCATGTGCCTCAGCTTCCATGAATGATACTCGTTTGTAACTGAGTTTCCATGATGACTCCATGCCCAATGGTAGCCCTCACTCATCTTCTAATTGCAAAAAATAATCTAAAATACATTTAAGAGTTATCCATCTTCGTTATAAACTTGTTTATTGAATATTAAAACTTTTCTTGAGAGAGCCCTCTATGGTTTGAAGGGCTAACTTCCAACCCCAAGTGGTTTGAAATAGTTACATCAAATTGTCCGTTGAAAAACCCAATTAGTCATAGTTTGGTGATAGAATTTTGGTGCATCTACTGGGAACTTGAAGCTACATTTTCCCAAAAATTTGTGTCAAATCAAAGCAACTGAACTCTTGAAGGTAGCAGGAGGCCAAAAATATTCGATGCTACATTATACCTTGGTGAATCCACTGAGATTATCAACTTAAAGGTTGCTTCTAAGAAGATTCATACAAGTAGTAATCCAGAACCTGATCCATCTGAGATATTTTATAGTCTAGAAAGATTTCTCAGAGGTATTGGAAGCTCATCAAAATCTGGTAATCTATATCTTACAAGAGTTTCATCTTTTCCCTCTGAGGTTATTCGAAGTTTTGAAGAAAATAATTTTGATGAAAAGATAGAAGAAGTTATTTTTAGATCTAAATCTGAGAATGAATTGACTGAAATTATATTAGATCTACAAATTAGGAATTGATACATCATCTCTTGTGTCAAAAGGAGAAAAATAAGGGTTTTGGGAAACTGTCACATCAGAATTGTCATAGGAACAAGAGTCATTTGAAAAATTGAAAGAGCTTGATCCTTTTGATTGCTTGTTAAGAAGGAGGTTTGGTGTCCCTTTGCCTGGGTGGAGCTCTTTTGTCTCTAAACTACAAATTCCCACCTCAAAATTTCCTTGCATCACATCCTTATTCAGTGCCGCTTCTCCTAATCAAAATATTACTCCTTTCACTACTTTTTCAAGTAGTACTATCACTGCCATTATGGCTAGAGTTCCTTCCCCTACTAATCCAGCTAGGTATGCTCTTCTTGTCCTACCTACCATACTCCATGACCTTCCAAAAGGGTATTCCACTAGAATAAAAACTTTTGGAGGTGAAAAATATATCACTGCTGAGCAACATGTTGACCAGTTTATTGATTTTGTTGATTTAGAAGAGGTGGATGATGAAGATTTAAAAATGAGACTATTTGTGCAGAGTTTTATACGTGAGGTGAGATAGTGGTTCAAATCCTTAGCCCCAAGGAGTTTACATAATTGGGACCAATTAGAAGACAATTTCCTAACAAAATGGGGAAGTAAAGTGAACCCTGTTCAAGCCTTGATTGAATATAATAATTTGAAAAAATCCAAAGATGAGTCAGTTCGATATTTTTATAAAATATTCAATAAGGTTTACAATTCTATCCCTGCTCACATTAAACCTCCCCAAGGAGCTACCCAATTGCATTATTTTGAAGCCTTTGACTATGATTTCTATATTCTACCAAGGGAGAGAGAATCTCCCACTTCGACTGATATGAAAAATGATGCTATAAAGATGCAGTAAAGAGGTATAAAATGGGAAAAGCCAGATTAAAAGAAGAAGAAAAACCTTTGACATCTTCATATGTAAAATTTTATACCATGATGAAAACTATGGAGAGGCTTATGGATAGGCTTGCTCTTGGTAATAATTCCTCACCTGCTCCACAACAAGAAACACAAATTAGGAATCCTCAGTTTAGAAGGCCTCAAAATCAGTAGTTACCAAGGGACAACAGGAACCAACCTGATCAACAAGTTAGGCCTCCTTTTCAACAAAATCTAGTGGATAAGGAAGAAACAAAACCTGAATTTCAAGAAGATATAATTCACTATTTGGATGAGGATGTCCTTAACCGAACAAGAACATGATGAATCTATCCATGACATAGGGAATCATGAAGATGAAAAACAATCTGATTATTTGAAAAGCTACCAGCATGCTATCTTTGAGATGCAAAAACAATATAACCTGAGGAATATAAATGTTCCTATTACAGCTAACAAAATTCAGCCAAAGAAAGATGCTCCAAATCCGGTTGAACAAAAGAAAGACACACCACCCCATGGTAAAGATATTGAAAAAAAAACACCGATTTTAAATCTATAAAATGAGATTTCAAAGATCAAAATTGTTGTCCCTTTTGGTGAGATCATTAAGGTCACTGAGTATAGAAGCCAAATTGTCAAGATGCTTAACACTTAGCCTGGAATTTTTGACATTCTAAATCTATAAGAATACCATCCTACTATGGACCAAGAGTGGAAGATGAGAAAAATGAAGAAGTCCCACCTTTCTATGTGAGTCTAAACATCCATGACATGACTTTACATAATGCTATGTTACATTCAGGGGCGTCCCGTAACTTAATGCCAAAGGTGATCATGGAGAGAATGGGTTTAGACATAACCAGACCTTACAAAGACTTGTTTTCCTTTTATTGAGTTTAGTGTATTGGTATTATAAAGGATGTTGTTTTTGGTTTAGATCAAGTGACTACTAAGACATTGTTAATGGATATATTTGTCGCTGACATTCCTCAAAAGTTTGGTATGATTCTGTCTATATCTTGGGCTACTAAATTAAAGGAACTATGCAGATGGACATGAATTATGCCACTATTCTAGTCTTTGGTGAAAAAAAAAGGTTGTACAAATAATATGGGATGGCCTATATGGTTAGCAGCAAATATAAACCACAAAACTTCCCAATCTATGCTGTAGAAATTGAATTGGGGTCTTCCATTTTGTTCAATGAGATTACTAATGAGATAGAAAAGGTTGGTGGCGTATGCACTTTTATGGCACTGCTGGAAGAGAAGGAGTTTGTGCAGGTATGTGGATTACCATCCCTAGTGATTCGAGTAGATTTTATTCTTACGAATTGAACTTTGACTGTACAAACAACACGAATGAATATGAGGCTTTGTTTTTGGGTCTAGAAGCCTTGAAAATTTTAGGCGCCAATAAGATTTTAGTTTCTGGTGATTCTGAATTAGTAATTAAGTAACTAGAAGGATATTATCAAACTAAAATGTCAGAATGAGGGCTTATAGAAATTTGATCCTTGAATTGCTTGAAAATTTCAAAGAATATAGTTTCACTATCAAAGCTAGAAACCAGAATTATGTGACTCATGCCTTGGCTATCTCAGTGAGCTTGTTTATCATCCCTACTCATCCCAAAAATAGCTATGAAGTTGAGGTAAGCCATAGACCAACTACCCTTGATAATATAATCAATTGGCAAGTGTTTGATAGTGATCAACAGGTCAGAAACTTTCTTGAGTTGAAAGAATAATTTTAAAACATTCAAGTAGATCAACATAACATGTTTGCTGAAACCAAAGATAATACAGAGGTCCTCCAGCTGAAGAATAACAACATTCATAAAGGCTTAATCCCCCTTGAATGATGTGTTTAAGAATACAAATATGAAAGCTGATGATGAAGAGGTTGAAAGTTGTAATCTTGGTAGTGCAGAAAATCCCAAGTTGATCAAGTTGTCCAAACTTATTTCTTCAGAGGTGAGACAAAGGTATGTTGATTTGATGAAAAGGTACATTGATGTTTGTGCATGGAGTTATGCGAAATTAAAGAGGTATTATCCTAACATCATTCAACACACAATACCAATCAAAGAAAATGAAAATCCCTTTAAACAAAAATTGAGGAGAATCAATCCATTGCTTATGCCATTGATTGAAAAAGAAATTAAGAAGTGGTTTGATGCAAAAATCATTATTCCAATGATATTTTCTAAGTGGCTTGATAACTTGGTACCTGTGAGAAAGAAAAATGGAGAGATTAGGATATGCATTGATTTCAGAAATTTGAATAAGGCATCCCTTAAAGATAATTATCCTCTTCCAAAAATGGAAATTTTGCAAAACATTGTTGGATCCCAAAGGATGTCTATGCTAGATGGTTTCTCAGGCTATAATCAGATACTAGTGCATCCATATTACCAAGAGAAAACTGCCTTAACTATGCCATGGGGGACATTTATGTATTCCAAAATGCCTTTGGGTCTCATGAATGCAGGAGTGAATTTCCAAAGGGAAATGAAAATTTCATTTGCTGAAGAAAAGGATAGGTCAGTGGTGGTTTACTTGGATGATATCAATGTGTTTTCAAAGAAGGAAGAAGAGCATCTCAAGCACTTGGAGAAAATTCTACAAAAATGCAGAAAATTTGGTATTTCTCTCAATCCAAGTAAGAGTGTTTTTGCTTTGACCACTGGAAAATTATTGGATCATATAATATCAAAAGAAAGAATAAGTATTGATCCAAGTAGGTTCACTGCCTTTCAGAAGATAGGTTTTCCTAGAAACATAAAAGAGATTCAATCCTTTTTAGGCAAGGTAGATTTTGTTAGGAGATTCATTCCTAATTTTGCAGAAATTGTTAAGTATATTACTAAGATGCTTAGGATGGATCCTGATATTAAATGGAAAACAGAGGTAAAAAAATCTTTTGAAGAGTTCAAGAAGGCCCTTACCCAAGCTCCAGTGCTCATAAGTCATGATTTTTCTAACGATGTTCTCGTTTTTACTTTTTCTTTTGAACATACAATTGCGGGAGTGTTATTGCAGAAAATGCAACAAGGTAATGAGAAACCCATTTATTTTTTCAGTAGGAAACTTGAAAATTCAGAAATAAAGTAAAACATTATGGAGAAACAAGCCTATGCTCTAGTGAAGGCACTTAAGGATTTCAGAATCTACATTTTACATTCTCACATTATGGATTTTGTGCATGATGCTGTAGTGAAAGACATACTAACTCAAGATGATCCAGATGGCAAGAGAGGTATGTGGATTGCCACTTTGTGGGACTATGATATGGATATTAGGCCTACAAAGTTGGTAAAAGGCCAAGGGCTGGCGAAGTTGATGAAATAATAAAATTTTGATTGCCTAGATATGAATTTTATTGCAGATTTTTCAGAGGTGTTTGAAGAAGAGGAATTGATCCCTATAGAGGAAAAATTCATTATGTTTGAGTGGTATAGGGATGTAACTTTTGTTTTGAAACATCACAAGGCTCCTCTTGAATTAACCAAGTTGAAATAAAATTTTTTAAAGCTAAAGTATCTAAGGTATTTCATTTTAAATAAGAATTTATATTGGAGGGATACCTGTGGGATACTCTTAAACTGTTTGCTAGAAGATGAAGATGAGAGGGTAATTGATGAATTTCATAAGGGTGATTGTGGATGTCATCATTATTTGTAGGCTACAACAAAAAAGATACTTAGAGCAAGATAATATTGGCCTTATATGTTCAAATACATCTAAAAAAATATTAATGCCTGTCATGAGTGCCAAATTTTTGATGGAAAAAAGAAGCTAATGCCATTACCTCTGAAACCCATATTTGTAGAAGCTCCTTTCTAGCAATGGGGATTGGATTTTATTGCCAAGATACACCCTGCATCCGCATGCCAACATCAATGGATCTTAACATCCACTGATTACTTCACCAAGTGAATTGAATTTTTCCCTACAAGGAAAGCTATAGATTCAGTCATTATTCATTTTATGGAAAACAACATTTTATCAATGTTTGGCTGTCCCATGAAAATTATTATTGACAATACTTAAGATTTCAAGTCTAAAAAATTGATTAGTTTCTGTAATCAACACCATATTACTCTTGGTCACTCCACAACATATTACCCTCAAGGTAATGGCTTGGCTGAGTCATCTAACAAAAGCATAGTTAGAATTATTAAGAAGGTTCTGCAAGAAAACAAAAGGTCATGGCATTTGAAGTTAAAATTTTCTTTATGGGCTGACAGAATTTGTACCAATAGGTCTATAGGTACATCTCCTTATGAGCTGGTATATGGAACTGAAGAAATATTTCCAACCTCCCTAGGAGTTCTAGTGATGAAATTACTGCAGGGGTTGGAAGAAGAACCAAATGCAATCCAAAGAAGGATAAATCGACTCATTTATTTGCAGGAAAAAAGGAAGGAAGTGTACACTAATCATCAACAGTCACAAAATAGAGTCAAAAATACTTTTGACAAGAAGACAAAGGAGGAAAAATTCAAGGTTCAAGATGTGGTTTTGAGGTGGGAGGTCAGGATTGAAGATACAAGGAAGCATGGAAAATTTAATATCTGGAAAGGACCTTTTATGATAGAAGCATATCGTGGGAACAACACATTATTATTTCAAGAAATGAATGGGCATTTGTGTGAAGGAGGAATTGTCAAGGGGATGTTTCTAAAACAATACACTTCCTAATTCATTATGTTGAAATACACATCACTGTATATATTCCATTCTCTTTTATTTTGTTTGCAAATAAAAGTGATGTTATCATCAAGTTTGAGCCCAAGGAGAAGGCCATAAAAGCTTGAAGAAGGTTTCATCAAGTTCATAATTTTCAGTTTTCAAGTAAGGCATTGGAGCTTCTGGTTCTTTACTGCACCACAAGGGTGCAACATCCCTAGTGGAGCCATTGTTATCTTTGATAACAACTAGGTTCATCTTAGTTAAGTTAGGCTAGGTCATTAGGATGAAATAAGGTCATCAAATTTATTAAATTTCAAATATTGTACATAGTTGAAGGGGTCTAAATGGTCATTGGTCATGCAGTAAATGTCTCATCAAGGTAAAATTCAAAAAAATATGATTTCATGGGTAATAAAGGTCATTTTGTGGCACTTGGAAATTTTTTCTAGATTTTGCAACATATTCAGTGTAAAATAGTTTGATTTTGCTATGAAAGTGCCTAACAGTTCCGTAGAGAATCTTCCCTCCGAAGAGATGAAAACACTACAAAATTTGTATTTTTTGCTAACGGTGGGATAAGCGGTATCTTTTCATAATTTCAGTGGTCAGTGCACACTTGGTAATCATGTTACTTTTCAGTTATGTGTCATCATGTGTCATGTGCATGCGTGGTAATCATTATGCCTTCCATCATTTTATTTTTCCCACTCATTTCCTCTTTCCTAATTTAACCCGATCCCTAATTTGAGAAGCAACACCTTGCCTTCATCCTTGTAAGTTGTTTGAAAACTTTTCCAGCAGTATTGAGTCTTGATTTTTGGCCAGTAGCTATCTTAGGCTAGGTGTTACCTATGTCAAGGAAGGTGATTGCTGCCTCAAACAATTCTGCAGGTGTCAAAGTAGAAGCTGATCAACTCTGTGTTTGAAGGTATGGATTCACATAAAAAGACAAACAAGGGTGGCAATGTGGTCAGATACGAGCCCATGGATATGAGGCTGATTGTACAAGACCCAAGCTTCTCAAAATATTTTAAAAATGCAGGTTACATGTGGTTTTGCCAGAAACTGGAGGGATATCATGCACATGTGTCCAAATATTTTGCTGCAAACTTCATTGGTATAGGTTCGAAGGTAGGCATCCTAAATTTTACTGTGTCTCTTGAGAAAAATGCACATGCAACTGAGATTCCAAGTTCTGGAGAGGAGTGGTTTAAAGCAACAAAGTTTTTAAGCTTAAAAAATGTGACGAGTTTCTAAAGGAGTAGCACATAGGCATAGATATGAGCTCAGGCATCTCCAGGAATTTCCTCAAGGACAGGTATTCAAAACTGCTGATGGTGATTCAAAAATATTTTACTTGTGAAGGTAGATTTCATATGATCTATCAATACCACTTCAGATTGTTGCTTCATTTCAAAGGTAAACAACATTTGGATTTGCCATTTTTTCTGTTTAGGATTTTAGGCAAAATGGCCGAAAAGGTGCAAGCTAAACTTGAAAGAAATGATACTTCTATTTTTCATCATGGGTTAATTAAATTGTTAGTTATGGATGAGTTGAAGAAGTTAAACAAGGATTTTTCCACTTTCATGTTCTTGAGTGGGTATGAGGTGGATGTCCTCACTCCTAGAAAGACACCTAGATCAAAGAAAAATACTCCAGGGAAAGATAAAGAATCTAGGGCTGAAACATAGATTGAACATGAGGTGGAGGTGTAGAGAGAGGTGCATCCCATGGTGGAGCCAATGGAGGTAGAAATTGATCAGTTGCAGGAGATAGTGGTGCCTAAACAAACCCCTACTAGCAGTAAAGTCAACACTGATACAAGAACCCATAGAAGGATCAATAGAAGTTGGACAGAGCAGAAAGGAAAGCTATAAGACATATTATAGGAATTTTATATTGAGGAATATCTTGTTGTAAAGCCTATAGAGGTTAAAGGAGAAAAAACCAAGAAAAAGAGTCTTAAGGCTAAAAAACTAGACTTTTCCAAAGAAGACTCATGTTTTGTTTTTAAACCTAGGAAGCCACTCACTAGGTCATAGTTATCAAACAGAGAAAAGCTTGAGAAATTGCATAGGGAACCTGAAAGGAAGAAACAACCAACAATGGAAGAAATAACATAGTTATCTCCAACAAGCACAGAGGTGAGAACGGCAAGGAAGGGAAAGGAAAAAGTTTGGGGAAAATCTGAACTGGAGCTTCTAAGAGAATAACTTAAGGAAGCTAGAGAGGAGATTTTTGAGACTAAGCTGGAGTTAGAAGACTTCAAACAAGAGAGGCATGAGCTCACATATTTCAAAAAATAAGTGGGAAAACAGATTGATTTTTATGATGAGGTTGCAGAGGGGTCAAGGAAGATGTTGAAGGGGACACTACCCCTACATAGGATGATGAAACATCTCTTCAAGAGGAACAGGTGGTTGCAATCAGAAATAAGGAAGTTGCAAATCCAATTCCGAGAATTAGAAATACAAATGGAGATGGTGCAAGCATATTTGAAGAAAAAAGGTTTAAAGATGATTGTAATGGAAGATGACCCTGCTGCCCCTTAAAGGATGGCAAGACACACATTTTTTGGCCATTTTTTGTCTTAGGATATCATATCAAGTCTTTTGTAGGGCTGCAGGAATTATTTTTAAGTTAAGGAGAAAAAAATTGTGAAATATGGTGAAGTTAGGCAAGTTCGTAGCAAGCTCCAGGCTTGAAGCTGAGTTTTTGCTACGAACTCGCTGTAGAATTTTTTGAGGTAAAACATTCCAAAAAATATCATTTCAGGGGTGAATGAAGGCGTGTGTTTACCTTAATTTACCCAATGAAGACCCTCTCATAGGCAGAAAAGTCAAAAAAGTTGCAGAAGGTGGTGTAGTGAAAATTCTACAAAAACTACGCTACGAACTTGCCTAAATACTTTGTTTTTCTAGTGTGCTAAATTTTTGGTATTTTTGAGGCATTTAATGCATTTCAAGAAGGAGGTGAGTCATCAAAAGAAATTGTGAAGTTTCATTGGGACATATGTTAATGAAGACAACTCAACAATACACTTCATAAGGTTGACATGGCTGACAACACATCAATTTTTCCACCTCATCAATGGACATCTCATCATCAAATTTAGTTTATCACAACCTGAAATCCAGTATGACAGTTTGCCACATGAACATGGTTGTTTTCCACCTAAACAATGTTGTTGGGTTCAATAGTGATCATTAGCATGGGTCATTAAAGTTCTTGTTGATGCAATTAATAGAGATAGAGTCCTTTTAGACTACAAACTCTTTCAAACAGAATTATCTCTATTTTTTCTCAATGTAATGAATTATTTTTTAGATTAGATCTCTAGATCAGGTTTGAGAGTCTAGCCCAGATGGCAGACCTATGCAAATTTTTTTTCACTCTATAAGTAGAGGAGTTTTAGAGTTAGAGGAGGTTGATGGATGTAATGACCAAAGCCACTATTGTAATATTTTTTCCACTCAGTTAATAGACAGTTACAGAAGACTTTTGTTTTAGACCTGAGGTTCTGATTGAGCTTTTATATGCTTGTGTCCTTTATATTTTGAATGTTAAATCAACTTTCTCATACATAATTACTTGGAATTCATAAATCTTATGCGCTAACTTCCTTTATGTATTATGTTTGTTGTCAGAATTATTATATAAGATCTCATGTGCCTCAACTTCCATGAATGATACTTGTTTGTAATTAAGTTTCCATGCTATTTCCATGCCCAATTGTAGCCCTCACTCATCTTACACATGCAAAAAATAATCTAAAAGACATTTTGTTATGAAACCAGCTCCAAAAATAGAAGAAAAGAGAGATCAACGCCCTCGCATTAGGTAAGGTCACCATTTCTTTAGTACATGTAGTATTGCCAACATTCCCTTCTCATAAATAGCTTTCTGTAAATAATTTCCTTTGATTAGATGACTTTCAAAAGAAACGGGTCTTCCTTCTTTCATTAAAACAACACCAATTCCATTTCCCGAGGCATCACATTCCACAATAAAGGTTTTTGTGAATTCTGGCATAGCTAAGACCGATGCTAGGAACATTTCCTCTTTAAGATGTTCAAAGGCCTTAGTTTCTTCAGGAGTCCATGAAAATGAATTTTTATTCAATAATGTTGTTAGAGGTGCTACTATTCTCACATAATTCTTAACAAACTTGTGATAATGCCCTGTTAACCCGAGAAATCCTCGCAACTTCTTTATGGTTGTGGGGACTTTCCTTTTCTTCATGGCTATAATTTTGTTAGGGTCTACCTTAACACCTTCGTGAGATACAATATGACCTAGATATTCCACCTCTTGTACTCCAAATAAACATTTGGATGTTTTTGCATATAATTTTTTCTCCTCCAATATTTTGATCACCCTGTCAACATGTTGAACATGATCCTTCCAAACCTGTTGTAGATTGGTATGTCATAAAAAAAATAATAGCACAAATTTTCTAAGGAAGGGTTTGAAAATGGAATTCATCAACCCTTGAAAAGTAAAAGGTGCATTGGTAAGGCCAAAAGGCATGACCAAAAATTCATAATGACCCTCATGAGTTTGAAATGTTGTTTTCGGAATATATTCAGTCTTCATTCTAATTTGATGATATCCTGAATGAAGATCCAACTTGGTGAAATAAATTGCGCCATGTAATTCATCCAATAATTCATAAATCACAGGAATGTGAAACTTATCTTTAATAGAGAGCTTATTGAGCTCCCTATAATCCAGACACATGCGCCATGATCCATTTTTCTTGTGCACCGATACTACTTTAGTAGAGAAATAACTTTGACTAGGTTGAATTATACCAACCTCTAACATTTTTGCAATCATACGTTCAATTTCACTCTTTTGGACATAAGGATATCTGTAAGGCCTGATGTTTGGAGGAACACTTCCTAGAATCAAATGAATAGCATGATCATGATCACGAATAGGTGGGAGTCCTTTAGGAGTTTCAAACACCTTGGAATGATTGTCCAATAATTTTTGGAGATATGGAGAAATATATGATTTTGATGTTGAAACTTCTAGTGAGCATAATTGTGCAATTATGCCTCGTTGTTCTTTATTCAAAAGCTTTATCATGACATTAGAGCTTATTATCTTTCCCGTCTTCCCAGAAATACCCCGTAATTCGATTTCTTTTCCTTCTAAAAAAAAATTTCAATTAAGGTTCTTGAAAATTAAAAGCGACCATCCTCATTGGAATGGAAAGCATTGAAATATTAAATACATATTCACCCATGGTTAGCTTGATATTATGTCATTTTCTAGAGCAATTTATGGTTCCTCCATTTGCAACCATCACTTGACATTCTGGTGCTGGGTATAGGAAATAATTCAATTCCTTGGCTACCTTACAATGAATAAAATTATGGGTACTACCCGAATCAATCAACACTATTACCTTTTTCTTCTTGATATGTCCTTCTATCTTGAGAGTTTGAGGAGTAGTAATTCCTGCCAATGCATTACACGATATGGTCAGAATCATTTCTTCTTCTTCTAGGGTTGGTTCCTGGAGTATATCCTCTTCTTTTGAAGTTTCTTGTTCATTTTCTTCCTCCTCTTCACAATCTATGTAAAGTAATTTCTTCTAAGCACACTTATGACCTTTAGTGTATTTTATATCACAACTGTAGCAAAGCCCTTTTGCAATTTTTTCTTCCAATTGTTGTGGTGTCAACCTTGTAGGTTGTGGTAGTCTAGGAGTAGCAATAATTCCATCTTTATAGATGTGATTGGTAGGCTTCCTTGTATCCATAATTTTACATTCAAATTTTCTTGCCAACCTGAATGCCTTCTCCAATGAATTAGGTTTCCAAACAAAAACTTCATTTTGGATTTTATCCTTTAAAGTCCCTATGAAGACATCAATCCTATGTTCCTTTGGAATATCAGTTACCCTTATATTCAATTTTTGGAAGCCCTCAATTTGCTCCACCACTAAACCCTTTTGTTTGAGATTTATAAATTGGCTAAAGAAGGTGTTGCTCTTTGTATCCTCATAATGTGCTATCATTTCCTCTGTAAAAATTGACCAAGTGACAATTTTTTTACAGGAGCAAAGCCATCGATACAATACAAATGTGTTTTGCTCTAAATGTAAAGTTGCAATGCGTACCATTTGTGTGTTTTGCACATTATTGAGATCGAAATATTGCACCATATGTAGTATCCATGCTACGGGATCCTTGCCATCAAAATTACTCATATCCATATTTGTAATATGGTGGTTCTTCCATCCAACATTAGAGTTTATGAAATCACGATTAAAATTTGTTTTTTCTCATCATGAGTTTCCTCTACTATCTTTTCTCCATTAGAAAACATTTCTTGTATCAAATTTGTCAAACCTTGCATGTATGCTTTTAGATCATTCTTCATGTTTTCCATGTTGTCTTTCATTTTTTCTTCCATGTCATCCATCTCAAATTCCATGCCATCCATCTTAGCTTCCACGCCTTTCTTCAAACCATCCATCTTCGCTTCGACACCTTTCTTCAAAACTTCCATTTCATTTTTTGTTGCTCTTTGTGAGAGTGAAATTTGGTGCACTTGCTCTTGAAATTTTGATAGATCATGTTGCAATTCTTCATCTTAATGAGTCATAGTAAAGTATTATGAGGGCTTAATGGGTGTTGAATTCTTTTTAGGGGGCATTTTAGAACCCAATAATGATATCTATGCTCAATATTCGCTTGGAATCACTTAAAACTGATTTTTCAAACAAGACTTACGCAATTTGGAAAAAAAATACACACCTTTTCTTGCTTTTGAGGAGCTCTATATTGAAAATGAATTATATATGTAATTGCGGATCTTCAATATCTGAAATTTGGTCCTGTAGTATCCCTCTGAATCTTATTTTTAATGCCACAGGTCTGACCTGATTTGGATAATTCAAGTCAAAGTTATGCCAAATCTCCCACAATGACCTAATTATGGAATGGTTCAGTAGAGCACACTTTTACGGCGTGACACGTCTCATTGTATCCTCCTTTAGCTATGAAATTACTACACAAGAAACTAAAATCTGTGTACTTGTGGCCACTTTTTATAGAATTCCAATCCAATGCTCAGAGGGAGAGTTATGACGATTTTACCAAGGTCACCTCTTTGAGATGAAATTTGGGAGCCTGAAAAAAACCCTAACTTCCACAGATCATATCTCCAAAAATATTGTGAACCAAGATTTGAAATTTTACCCAGAAGTTCCTTAGGATTTCAGCTTCGAATTGTAAAATTTTCAGCTTTGTAACCTTCATAGAAAATAAGTTATAGCGAAAATTCCACGATGACCTATTTAGGTGAAATTCGGGAGCCTGAAAAAACCCTAATTTCCACAGATCATATCTCTGAAAATATTTCGAATTAAGATCTGAAATTTGTACACAAATTTCCTCAGGATTTCAGCTTCACTCTGTAAAATTTTCAGCTTCTGAACCTTCATAGAAAAAAAATATAGTGAAAATTCCACGATGACCTATTTGGAGCAATGAAACCCTAGAATCCAAAGCTCTGATAGCAAATGTTATGAAACCAACTCCAAAAATAAAAGAAAAGAGAGATCAACACCTTGGAAATCAACCACTTAGAGGGGGAAACCTCCAATACATTACATAAATGAATAATTCTTGGATGATACAAATGACAGAACCTCCTTCTATATATAGCAGTCCACGGGCTCACAATATAATCCTAGCCAGCCTAATAATAATAATGTAAGGGAACAATAATAATAATATGGGGGTTACAGGGGTATAAAAATAACAATAAGGGGGCTACACTAATAACAATAAGGGACTACACTAGTAATATGGGGACCTAACACATTTAAGGATTATCCATCTTCGTTATAATTTTTTTTATTGAATATCATACCTTTTCTTGAGAGATCCCTCTCTCGTTGGAAGGGATAACTTCCAACCCCAAGTGGTTTGAAATAGTTACATCAAATTGAATGTTCAACAGCCTAATTAGTCCCAATTTGGTGATAATAAGAATGAGAGAATTGTGTGAGAAAATCCAGGTATAACATGGTTCAGGAATTTTACTAGGATTGAAAGAACCTGACATAGCCATCAACGAGAGTTAAAGTGCCTCGAATTCCTGACAAGTTCTAAAACTTTGAAAAGACAAATAATTTTTTTTTAAACTATGTTAGATCAGAGATTTCATGTGGAAAAATTCCATCGGTTAGGTTAACAATATCACCTTTATCTAGATGGTAGTTTTATACATCACCAGTGTAATCATATTCTTGAAACAAATTACTCAATTTATAATAGTTTTCTGATCGCAAGTCTAAGAATGTATGTATTGGAAAAATATCATGATCACACTGATTCAAAAAGTTTCCCCCATAAAAAGTAAGGGATGATAAGGGATGGAATGGATTCTCTATAATTTCATTATTTTCTTCTTAATCATGGATAACCTTGCTACCTTGTGTTGATTGAGAAGTTAACTTATTAGATGAAGAACTTGAAGATCATGGAGAATATTCATCTCAAGTTGATGCATTACAAATGATAGAACACAAGGGATAGGGAGGAAGATGAAGAAGTTTTCATAAGAAAATATTCTTTGACCGAAAAGGATTTGAGATCTAAATATTTTGAAACAAAATATTCTTGAGAAACATAAAGATCAATGGATGCACTTTGGCATTCATCACCATATATCTCAATGAACTCATCCTCATCGGAATGATTGTTGCCCAAGACTTGAGATTGATTAGGAAAACTAATCAAATTTGATTAAATACCAATATTACCAGATTCAATATCATCCAGGAATGGGGAAACACCATATTCACATGGAGGATTTTTAAAAAGAAAAGAGAGATTGAAATAATCTTCACCTTCCTACTTCTCTACCTACGGAACGTGAGGACCCCACACCTGATCAATTTTTGGATTTGGAATAAGTTTATAAAACAAATTATGGGTAAAGGGGTCATGAGAAAGAGATGGTAGAGGATGAAAATAATCCAAATCATATACAAGAATAGATTCATGAGCGTTAATACCATCTTGAGGAATGGATAAATTGGTGTTCAACATAGGCTTCATGAACCATTCTAGGTTTTCCTTCATGGGATTTGAGTCATGAAAAGTGGAAGGAGGACAAGAATATGGATTAGGAATTTGATTTTCAGATTTCCCAACATTTTTATCATCTCAAGGAGTTACCCACATCAAAATTGGAAAAGGAGGAGGAAAAGTAACAAAAGGATTAGTGGGTTCCTCCTTTGAAATTACAGGTGTCTCGTGATTTAAAATAATTGGGGAAGTAGAAACATCGCGGGGTGAAAATTCACCGTGCAAAGAGATCAGAACCAAACAATTAAACTTTTGTTTAAATAAATCCCAATCAATGTCTTTTCCCAGAAATTCATAACAAAGGTGAAGGAATCGATCAGAGATATCCGAAATTGATTCATTAGGCTTCATTCTTAGTTGATTAATTCTTTAAATAAAATCTCGATAATCATACCCATCAAATGCTTTATGAAGCTCCTTCACAACTTTGTCGAATGCGTGGATATAAGAAACAAGTAATGTATGATACCATTTCTTAACATGACCTTCAAATGTGAGGGTGAGAAATATAGCCATGACATCCTTGTAATGTATTCCATTAGAAAGGAAAAAATGAGCAACTTGAAACAGATGTTCATGAAGAGTAAATTCACCCTCGCCATCAATATTTAATTTAAAAAGCTATGAATAACTTCCACAGGGATGATAAGATCAAGATATTTAGAAAAACATCTTGGGATTATGATTTGGGAAAGAGCCATTTTGGGTAAGAGATTCAAAGTAAAATCAATGGGCACAACCTGTCATCTGGCTCTCATTCTAGCACCATTTGTTGATAGGTGTTGGAAATCCATCAACCAAGGGGGTATCCCCGATGTGAAGTCCCAATTAGACCTCACAACATTTGGAATAAGAGCCCCATCCTGGGAATAGGCCCAACTTCCATATATTATTATAGATTCTCCTTGGCTATAAATTTCAACATAAGAGAGTAATTCACATGTAATCTCGGATCAAAAATTCAATAAGCCTTGTGAAATGTTCAACTGCAGATAATGTTAAGGTTATTATACCGAAAGGGAAGAGAAAAGTGAGACCTTTAAAGACAAGTAATAATACTAATCTAGAAAAGGCTCATTAGATATACATATGAATGAATTGTTGATCAACCAACAAAATAGTTCACAAGGAAGCAACGATTATTAAAAAAAATACAACACACCTTCAATATGATAAGTACAACACACCTTCAATAAGATAAGTACCAAAACCACCGAAATATTTCAATATCCTCAGTACAGATGAAAACAACATACATCACTAACATTGAAAGAGTAGACTTACAATATTCGCAACATATGCATGAAAGCATTTTGGCCCAACGAGCTTCTGAATTAAGTGAAATTTCCAAGATACATCAAGAAAAAAAACACCATTAGCCCCAAAAGTGGATCATTATAGCAATCACTTTCCCCTCAAAAAAATATCTTTCTCTCTAATGCCTGGTAGGAGGATACAAGGTGACAATTCCTTTACTTGAGCAATCAGGGTGTATATATAACAAATGGTGTGACCATTTACCTCCCTTGTGACTCTTGGATTACCCTCATGATAGTTTGACTTCTTGATGGCCTTTCAACTTCCTACGTGACTTTTCGTATTACATGGATGAATCTTGGACTTCCACTTTACATTACATTTATCCAGTATTGAATTTACATAATCCACAAATGATGTGGAAAATAATGACTCGTGACCGGACATGACATGACACTGATGACATGGTCTGCATGGTGATGTGGTAGTGCCAAGTTGTCCTTCTTTTTGCTTTGTATTCATTAAAAAATGTATCCAATACTTTGTATTCTTGGGAGATATGCTTTGTTCCTCATATATTCCCTCCAAAGGGTTATGAATTAGATGGAGTATTCATGTGTTCCTGATCTTTAGTATTTTGTTGTAATCTAGTGTTCCTTTGTCTTCTTGCCTGATGATCATATTATCTCCTCAGTTCGTTAGGTATATTCTAGCATGGTCTCCTTCTCCATATCCGTCATCATCATCCTGTCATGACATAATATAATACCTATGACTGAAATCCACCCATGAAAAGATGACATCAGTCCGATAAGCCTTTAGCCTAAGATGCTGCATCAAATCACTTGTTAGGGATAGAACCGGTGACTAGTTAAGTTACCAACTCAGGAATTGCGTAGGTCGAGAGGCAAAGGTCTGGAACTGAGCCTTGAGACTACGTAATGTTAGAGGCTTGGGTAGAGGGATTTCATAGTTGAGGGACTCAAAGGCTTAAGTTGGAGGCTCGATAATTCACAATGCACAATTCTAAATGCATGGGCTGAATGACTGCATACTTGAGAAAATCAAGAGGTCAAGCTTGAGGCTTGAAGTTTTCCAATGCAGATTTCAGATAGGAGAATGAGCTAGGTTATTACACAATTGAGGGGTTTAAGGCCTCATGCTCAAGGTTTGAATATTTATTTTTCTCAATGCGTAGTTTTGGAGGGAGAGAGGCCAAGTTATTTCGCAGTTGCGCAATTCAAGAGCTCAAGGTTGAGGCTTGATGTTTGAGATTACACAATGCACAGAGAAGGCTAGTTAGAGGCAAGGATTACGTAGTTATGGAGCTCAAGAAATGGTACTGAGCACTAAGACTGTACAATGTGTAGTTCCAAGAGACAAGGTTGGGGCTTGAGGGTTGAGACTACATAATGCACACTTTAGGAAGGCTGAGTGAAGTTAAGTTTGCCACGAACAAAAATTTTCAGATAAGACTAAGTGTGGGATCAGTAAGGCTCAAGTGAGTAGAGACAAAACTAGATCATGATAACACAATTAGAATAGTCGATTAAACAACATTAATCATTGAAAAAACAAGAACAACATGATTCCCTCAATGAAACAACAATGCAACATACCTCTCCAAGTGCGACACAAAATATACACTTTGTGACAAAAGTGATGACACTTGTGCGACAGTGCATGAAACTTTGGGAATGAGTGTAAAACAATCCTACATGACCAGTAGGGAAAATCAACACCAAAGTTACCCCTTGAAACAAGCGAAAACTCCACTTTACATGATAAGCAACACTTCCCATGCCAAAAGATGACATTTCTATATAAAGAGAAAAGTGCAAATGACACTTGCGATATGCAAACGAAGGTGAAAAAAACACATGTTAGATCCAAGATAATATGAAAAAAACTCTAATTAAGATTGAATAAATTGGAGGCAACAATAAAAAAACAACACTCGTGAAAGTGAAGTTGTGAAAAAGCGATAGTTTGGGAAAATCACTGAGACAAAAGTACAATCACATCCAAAATTGAGAGACTATCAATGAAAGCGTGCATTGATTGTTAACATGGGTTGATCATTATACATACATAGTATTGATGGAATGTGGTATGCTTGTACAAGATTGCATAAAATAATGTGCTCATGAACTTTTTGGAGTCTGAGCATATGCGAGCAGGTGACTTTTACACTTATCATCCAAGAGGGAGCTCAAGGCATCAGGTGACCAAGAAGTGAATATGGAACAATTGATCACAAGATCCTCAATAGGCTCCAAAATTCAAGTATAGGAAAAATTTTTGAGGCTGTTTGTAGCAGTGACAACACCTGGAAACACACTGGTAAAACTCCAACTTCTCTGCCTTGGTAAACTCTTTGTGCAGGGTACAGTTCTTTAGGAATTATTGATTCATCATTTAGATTACCCTGACTTCCCCACTTACCCCATGCATAAATATAGTCCCATTCACTCCTTGGTTGAACACAAACATAACACCAACAATATCACAATATTTCAAGATAAGACAAGGGTAATGTAGCACATGAGTTTTAGATATTCAGAGTATAGTTTTTCATCTCTTGTGTTGCTCCGATGCTAGTAGGCCTTGAACAGTATCTCGACGGAGTCACTTCAGGGACACAAACATTACTCCAATTCCAGCGAGCCTGGAAAATACCCCAACAAATTTTCTTGCTTCACCCCCCTGCACAGGAATCCTTTCTCTTCTTTCACCCTTTATTTATTTATTTTATATAGAACTCTGCATTGGAAATTATTTATTTCATGGGTGGAAGAGGGATCTTGACTTATTGAAAGCATAAGAGGTTTTCCCTTCAGATAAATCTGTATAACACCTTTGATATTAATTTTCTCGTTTAAATGTTTCCCTTGTCCTTCTCTACTCAATTAGATTAACATAGATAACACCAAAACATAAATAACCGAATATAGGAACGAGGTTTCCAAAATAAACATAGATATTATGGTTCGACGCGGAGATTTCCACATGAAAGGATCGTATTTTCTTTTAGAACATCATTGAACAAAGGGATAACCAAGATGGAGAAGAAGGTCTGAGAGTTAGCCAAATTTTAAAGTGTCACACATCCCTTTTCTATTGGCCACATTTCCTTTTGAGCCAAAATGAACATCGTTCATGTGAAGCATTATTAAAAAAAAACCTGAAAGAAAAGATAAGACATACAAGAAAACAAAACCATAAGGGAAAATAAAAATGAGGCTAGACTGAAAACAGAGCACGAGACAAATGTCAGAAAACACAAAATAGACTATAGAAAATGAGTGCAGGATGAAAGTGTAGGTAAACTAATATGCAACTAGACCTACTCCTAAACTAACCATCTAGAAGGTTAGGGTTACATATAATGAAATCTCCAATGTAACCACCGTAGCTGCTCCTGAACTGCATCCACAAAGATACAAGAAATTAAAACAAATATAAAATAATGTGCAAAGGAAAAGATAAGAGATTGAATAACTTGCACAAAAAAATGAAGGTATTTCCTGTTATCATAAAAATGTTTCATAGTCACTACTTCTAACTAGTTTGCGATGTTACCTCTTTGATGAAAACTACAAACAAGAAAACCTTGAAAGTTTCTTGTGAATGTGCCTTTATCTATTCCATCCTTATTAGAAAGCACAATAAAATACCAAAATTTGTTATTTGTGATGGAGCTTTCCAAGTAGGATTTCTCGAACCATTCAACAATTGAATCAAAAAATTTGAAACAGTCCTCTTGAGAACCCTGAAATATTTGAAAAGATGAATCTTCAATTATAAGCACAAGTCTAGGATGAGAATCTTTGGAGGGAAAATGGATCTTATCATATCCATTCAGCATGCCAAGATAGTGAGGACCTAACATAACCATCCTTGGCTAATATCTAGATATTGAGATGATAAACCGTAAAGATCAAAGGAAGTAAAACAACTTTCATTAGATGTGCCGATGGGAAAATTGTAATTTGAATGATAATAATCAAAGATAGAATCATAATAAAATGGGATGATTATAGCATCAAATTTCCATTGTGTAATTAATAAAGATAAATCAATTTGAATAATTCCACGAATGCTCTGAACAATAGAAGCAACTTACTTGCATGTCGAATGTGACAAATCATCTTCCTGTAACTGGTGAAAAATTGTATAAGGATCATAATCATCAAAAGAAGTGAATAAGAATGATAGTATAGAAACTATACCAAACCAGTTAGGATGGAATGGATGAAAAAGAGGAACTCGATTCAACAAATAACTCAAGCACTTGATAACACTAAGTAGGATTTTTGGTGTCATGCAAAAATTCACAAGAAAGAATAGGAGCTAATTATCCACATTAGCACTCAACATATATGAATTCTTCGGCAAAAGATAATCTTCAAATCGATTAGCTTCACAATTATCCACATTCACGAAAGGTTTACACCCCAAACCTAGATTTGATACAAGATATTTACATGGGGATGAATTCACCACACTAGTATGATCATAAAATCGATCTTAAGAAATAGGAAAATTGTAATGAGAAATACCAAAATCCATCAAGAATGATTTTTCATCTAGTGAAACAATAGGAATGAAAGAATTGTGCGAGAAAATCTATATCTAACATGGTTCAAGAATTTTAATAGGATTACCGAAACGTGACATATTCATCAACGAGAGTTGAAGTGCCTCGACTTTCTAACAAGTTATGAAACTTTGAAAAGGCATATAAAAACATTTTTTAAACTGAGTCGGATCACAGATTGGATGTGGACAACTACCATTGGTTAAGTTAATAGGATAACCACTATTTGGATGGAAGCTATCTACATTGTCGGTTTAATCAGATTCTTGAAATAGATTACTAAAGTCATAATAGCTTTTTTATCACATTTCTAAGCCTATGTATGCATCGGAAAAATCTCTTGATCACACTGATTCGAATATTCCCCACCATACAAAGAAAGATATGATAGGGGATGGAATGGGTGCTCTATAATTTCATTGTTTCTTCATCATCATGTATAACATTGCTACCTTGTGTTGATATAGAAGTTAACTTATCAAATGACGAACTTGAAGAGAATGGATAATATTCATCACGAGTTGATGCATTACAAAGGGTATAACACAAGGGATAGGGAGGTGAAAAGGAATAAGTGTTCATAAGAAAATATTATTTAACCGAAAAGGATTTGAGATCTAAATCTTTCGAAACAAAATATTATTGAGAAACAAAAGGATTAGTGGATGCACGTGAGAATTCGTAATCATGTATGTCAACAAAGTCATCCTCATCAGAATGATTGGGTATGTGTTATATTCTTTCCATGACTAATCACATCGCCCCCCATTTGCGCTCGACACAACGGGGTGGCGGTAGCCCCCCTTGTCGGGGTCTGGGGCAGTGCCCCGACGAAATTTTTTTGGTCCTTAATTTTCGGTGGGCAGTCCGCGCCCATGGTTTTGTGCATGGTTTTGTGCATGGTTTTGCACATGGTTTTGGGGTATGATGGTTTTCGGCCCCTGGTATTTTTGTAGATCCGGTCAAGGGAAATATAGTTATGTTCTAATCCAGGGTTAATGGATTGGGTTTTATGTATGCTTAGGCATGTATATATATGTGTTATAACACTAAAAGGAATATAATGAAATATCAAGCTGGTCGTCCCGATTTGGGATCCAGGGGAAAATCTCTGTGTTTATCTGTTTTATGTTTTATGCTCTCGCTATTGTTTATTTTCTCATAAGATTCATGTGTAGATAATTTCTACCAGGTTAAAACTCATATTTGGTACGTAGCCGTTTAGGCTTTAGGACGCTTTGTCGAGGTTTTTTATTTTAGCCGAGGTAGACCCCCGTTCGAAGGAGATCTATGGGATTTATTTCGTTATGAAAGAAGATGAATATGGCAAAGATGGATCGAGAAATTTAATGGTCGCAGTTTTGAGTTGTGGACCCGAAGATGGAGGATCTACCGGTGGATAAATATCATGATCATGAGATCTGGTGTACTAAACCAATGACAATGTCGATGAAGACCGAAGAAATCGGGATCGTACACAAGAGCATACGTACGGTTGTGTGTCGTATTCAAGCGCCTGATGGTATCCTCGGGGAAGCTATGTTATCAAATTTGTGGGAAAATCAGACTTTTGTACCAATATAAGTCTCTGGTGAATAAGTTGTTCCTGTGGAAAAAGTTGTATAACCTGAGGATGAAGGATGGAGACTCGGTGATAGAGCATCTGAACACCTTCAATACTGTGGTAAGTCAGCTGTCATCTGTTGATATTAAAATCTAAGATGAAGACAAGTGCATCAGTTTGTTGTGTTCTCTACCAGACTCGTGGGATAGTCTAGTTATTGCAATAGGTAGCAATACAACTACCTTAAATTTTGATGACATTGTCTCAGCCTTGTTGTCAGAGGAAATGAGACGAAGAAATATGGAGGGCCAGAATGGAGATGCCTTATCTGTATGAGGAAGGTCCCAAAACAGAAACAAGAATAAGGTTTCGAGTGGGAGATCCAAATCTAGAGGGAGATCTAAATCTCCTGGAAAGTTTGTAAAGGTAATTTGGAAATGAGGAAAGGAAGGGCACTACAAAAGGGACTACAGATCTAAAGCTCCTAAGAAAGGAAAGGGATCTGATGATTCTCCTTATCAAGAGGCAAAAACCACCTCGGATGAAGGTGGGGATGTGTATTTGGCTTCTTCTTCAAATACACATGTAGATCATGAGTCATGGTTGATTGACTCAGGTGCATCCTTTCACTTCAATCCCCATAGGGAGTGGTTCTGCGAGTATGAGAAATATGATGGTGGTGATGTCTTCCTAGGGGATGATAGGAAGGCTAGAATTGTCGGAAGTGGAAAGGTCAAGCTGAAGCTACAAGGTGGAAGGATTAGAACACTTCCTGGTGTTCCACATATTCTTGCATTGGCCAGAAATCTGATTTCTGTAAGCAAGATGGATGATGCAGGTGTAAAAACAGTGTTCGAGAAATATTCCTGGAAGATGGTTCGGGGAGCACTGGTATTAATGCGGGGAACTCTGTACAAGCTACAAGGTAGCACTGTTATTGATGGGTGTAACAGTTCTATGGTTCCTGAAAGTGGAGCGGAAAGCCTAGCTATCTCTGGAGAAAAGACCATGCTATGGAATCAAAGGCTTGGACATATTGGAGAGAAGGGCCTTCGGATATTGCATAGAAATGGTATGGTAGAAGGTATGTCTAATTTCTCTATGGATTTAAAATTTTGTGAACATTGTGTATATGGGAAGCAGAATCGGGTGAGTTTTCCTTCTGGTGCTAAGAGGGCGAACAAGATATTAGAAATTGTGCACAATGATGTGTTTGGACCTATGTCAGTTCCATCACTGGGAAAGTCTGTGTACTATGTTTCATTCATAGATGACTTCTCAAGGAATACATGGATATATTTCTTTAGGAAGAAATCTGAAGTCTTTGCCAAATTTAAAGAATTTAAGGCTCTGGTGGAAAACCAGACAGAGAAGAAGATAAAGGCACTGAGGACAGATAAGGGTGGGGAGTTTTGCAAGAAGGAATTTGAATAGTTCTGTAAGAAGTGTGGTATAGCACGGCATAAGACTACTCCATACACACCTCAACAAAATGGAGTTGCAGAAAGAATGAACATAACACTGATGGAAAATTCAAGAAGCATGCTCAGTGGTACCGGGTTAGGACAAGAATTCTAGGCAGAGGTAGTGGAGACTGCATGCTATCTGGTTAACAGATCACCTTCATCAGTGTTGGAGGATAAGACTCCACATGAGGTATGGATTGGTAAGAAACCCTCTCTTTCACATCTAAGGGTATTTGGATGTGATGCATATGTACATGTTCCAAAGCAGAAAAGGACTAATTTGGATAATAAATCTGAAAGGTGCATCTTTATTGGGTATAAGGATGGTTTAAAAGGTTACAAGCTTTGGAACCTGGAAACAAGGAAGGTTGTGTACATCCGAGATGTGGTGTTTAGAGAGGTGAAAGACGTTGTTAAACATGAACTCATACCAAAGGAACCTAAGAAGATAGAGTTTGAGCTAAAGGAGTATGAATCAGACTCTACAGCAGAAGAAGATTCAAAAGAGGAAGAGCCACAAACTCCAGCTATGAGAAGATCGGTTCGGGAAAGAAGGAAACCAGAAAGGTATAGTCCATCTACTTTCTGTTCAGGTTTTGCCTTAACTATAACTGATGATGATCCCAGAACTTTCAGGGAGGCAGTAGATTCAGAGGATGGAAAACTCTGGAAGGAGGCCATGGTTGATGAAATGGCATCCTTGCACAAGAATGAGGCATGGGACCTCGTGGAGTTGCCGGTTGGAAGGAAGCCCATCGGGAGAAAATGGGTGTTTAAGAAGAAGATGAATGTAGAAGGCAAGGTGGAGAAATAAAAAGCTCAGTTGGTAGCAAAAGGTTATTCCTAGGTGGTGGGAATTGATTTTGGTGATATTTTTTCTCCTGTTGCCAAAGTTACTTCTATTAGATTACTTTTATCTGTTGCTGCTGCATTTGATTTTGAGATAGAACAGATGGATGTGAAGACAATATTTCTTCACGGGGATCTAGAAGAGGAGATCTACATGAAGCAACCTGAAGGCTTTATGGTGAAGGGTAAGAAAGAACTGGTATGCAGGTTGAAGAAGTCTCTGTATGGGTTAAAACAGTCACCAAGGATGTGGTATCATAAATTTGATACCTATATACGGTGACTTGGCTTCACCAGAAGCAAGGAGGATCACTGTGTTTATTTTAAATTAATTGGTGACTGTGTTATTTATTTGGTCTTATATGTGGATGATATGTTGTTGATTGGAAATGACAAAGAAATTATCCAAGATTTGAAGACCCAACTGTTCTCCAAATTCGACATGAAGGATATTGGTTCTGCAAACTGTTGGGGTTCCCATGTTTTGGCCAGATTGGCAAGACCAAAAGATGAGACAACATCAGAACCACTTTGGGGCCCTAGGATCTAGCCCTCCTGGACCCGGAGAGGGATCTCTCCAATAAACAAAGAATGATTTATCTTTGAAGCTCAGAATGAGATATTAGGCTAGTTATGAAGCACAGAGGGGGGTTTTAAATGATTTGGTTGGAGGGTTGCTGGGTTGGTTAGGAGATCATGGACTGGGAAAGCCATGGGAGGAAAGGAACAAAATAACAGGCTGTTTCAGCAGAGATGATAGGCCAAGACAATGCCATCCATTGGGCTATGGAGTCATAAAAGTAAATTACTTGCAACCACTAGCCAAGGCTTCCAAAGGGCAAGTCATCTATACTAAAGGATCTTTTTAGATAGATGATGGGGTGGAACATCAAGGAAGGAAAGTGAAAGAAGGAGAACAACCAGATTTCTGTCTATAGATCAGGTCAGAGGTCATTTAACTCCAGACCTGCTTGGACATACTCAAAGACTGCTCTCAAAGAGACAAAGGGGCAGCTTATAGATCAGACCAGAGGTCATTTAACTCCAGGTCTGCTTTAGAAACTCCAAGGGGAAAACAGAGATAAGATAAACAAAGGGATCTCAGAAAGGTAAACTGGTCATGCAAGGATTCTAGTGGACAGGGCTAACACTTATCCCCAGTGCTCCCAAACTTTCCAGCTTTAAACCCCTCAAGAACATCTAAGAACAGCTTCAACCAATTCATACATCAGCCAGCAGGCAATAACATCCACTGCGCTGGTTAAACCAACTGAAAACCATTCTCAGATAACACATAAGCAGAAAACATAAAGGTAGGGAGAGCAGACAGCATAGGGCACCTAACAAGGGTGAATCCTATACCATTATTCTGATGCCTACCAGAAGAACGTGAAACAGTATGTGAATGAAATACACAAAGTCAGAAAAACATCACCAATAGCAATAGACCAGGATCCTGTGAAATGTGCTTTGATTAATTGATGCAAAACCAGTCATGTACAATAAGCTCAATGGCTGTTATAGTCCAGACTTCTCCTCCCAGCCTATTACATACACTATCACATTTCTCCTACGATCGTTTAACAACAAATGAATCTTCTAATAGCGAATTACCAAAGAATCGAATAAATTTTACAATGTTTCGAGGATTTTAAAGGGGAAGAGAGTGAACAGAGGTGTGCATCCATTGAATGCGACCTATTAAGACAGTAAGGTGTTGTTCACGCCATACCACCAATGGCCGTACGTCGTGGTACCAGAATCGTTCGGAGATCTTTTACGTCGACTGACCTTGACAAGCTTTTGGAGTTCTGAAAGCTGAGTTTCATGCCGCCACTTCAAAATAAATGACATGATAGAAGTTCATGTCCTTCTACCCATTATTGCGTTCGTACGTGCAATTATACTTTCGTGCTCGAGGAGGCATGGAGAACGCTGTGGGAAGTCATACTTCAGGAGTAAACACGCTCTGCTGTTAGGTGGCGCAGTTATGGCTTGATGGTGCGCTCTTCATCTTCAAACAATGCCTTAATTCTTTGAATGCGGGATTAGCGCTTCAAATATCCAATTACAGGCCCAAATCCCTTCTAATCCGGTCTCTGCTACTTTGCTGGCCGGCTGTAATGGCCTCTCTGTGTTACCTGCGCTGTACAATAAACATATTATCAACCGGGCAGTGGTGGAGAAATGCGGTGGAGGTGGAGGAATGGTGGCAGAAGAGTGGAAGGACAGTGGAAAGGATGCAAAGCGGAGGAGAAATGATTAACAGTAATAAAACCCAACAATTAACTTTGGGTGGATAACAAAGGGAAACACACAAAAACAGTGAAGCAGAGCATGGATGTGGGACCCGGTAGAGGCGGAGGGCGATTGAATCAAAACCGTTAGATCTTAACCCAACGGACGGACAGGATGAACTTGGGCCAATCACAATCGGAGATCGGAGCGGGGAGCAATCGCAACGCACAACACAAAAGTTCCGATTGCGATTGAGATCAGAGATGCGATTGAGCGATAACCGTTGATCTCGGGTCCAGATCAATGGCAGGGATGAAATCGGAGGGAGAAACGGGAGGGGCGATGGGCGATGATGTGATTAGCGCTGAGCCGTTGGATCTGTGAGGGGAACGGACGGCTATGATTGAATCGGAGGACAGAGGGAAGGGGATGCGATTGCGATCGGAGGTCGGGATGCGATTGAGCGCTGACCGTCCGATCGGGGATCAGATCAATGGTTCAGATGTAATCGGAGGGACAGAGCGATCGGGGGATCGGAAGTCATAGTTGCGATTGATCGGAGGGTGTGGCATGGATGTTGCGATTGTGATGGGCGGGGGGCTTGCGATTAGCGCTCTGCCGTCGATCTTTACAATAGATCAATGGACCAAAACTCATCGCGAGACTCTGTGTTAAAAACCAATCGCATCGGGGGTTTTCGGCTGTAACAAAGGAAATGCACCCGCCGATAGTTCCGATTGTGATTGGCCCCCAAGGCTTAAGTGCTCGGCTTTGGGGAAGGGTCACGTGGGGAAGTGGTTAAGGGATTGGCGGAAAGGGGCTAGGCCTATAACAAGGTCGGAAGTGGGTTTTGGCCCTTTTAAATGGATTTTAAAGGGTTTGAAGGGGAACGATAGAGGAATAAAGGGGGGAAAGAAGGCCAAAAAAGGTTAAGGGGGGAATTTAAAGGGGATTTTTAGGGGGATTTGAAGGGTAAGAAGGGAAATAGAAGGGGGAAAACAAGGGGGATGAAAAGGGGCCAATTGGGGGAGAAATAAGAAGGAAAAGGGGGCCTTTGGGCATTTATTCACATAACAAAGAGGCTTTAAAAGGGAAAACAGCAGAGGGGATTTGATCAAAGGATAAAAGGCACAAAGAGGCTTCAAGGAGACTATGTTTTCAGAGGAAAAGCATTCCTTGAAGACTCAGGAACAATTTAGCCCCCTATTTGCTTGTCAAAAATTTCATAGGGGGGCTAACAGTGGCTCCACATGGGGATGGATTCTTCTTGAAGGAGCCAAGAAACCAGAAAATGATCTCTTGGTGTAGGCCAGATGCCTGCTACTTGAACCATCCCTTTCTTCTCTGATCAGCTGCCACAAACTGTGAAGACAACATATCAGCAAAAACCTTCTCATACAACTACCTACCCACACTATAGTCCTAACATTTTTTCTTCTTGGGTGCATTTGGACTTGCAGACCCTTTTACATCATTAATATTTACAAATAGGAAAAATAAACCTATTCTACCTCTACCCTTATTACTCCATGAGACCAGATTAGACTGTTGGTCTCACATGTTTCTCTACCTACACTACTACCTGCTAGGATTAGCCTGTCTGTTTCTTCTCTACCTTCTAAGACAGAAATTTAAACAACTAATCTACCTGCTCATAGGCTGAGCTTTATTGAGCTTCCTACCTACCCTACTCTAACTGAAATATTTACAAGCTAGCTTACAAACATTGTCTTCCAATGTAACCAGTCCATCAAGTGATCCCATGGTTGGTCCTTTCTGCTCAACTCCTTGAGCATGCTGGATAGGCAGGGCAGCTCCCACTCCTTTTGTTTGATAACAGCAGCTTTGAAAAATTTTCTTTGTGTCCGTAACATGCTGCTGAGCAAGACCTTTGATCCTTCTTCAAATGTATGCAGGAAATGTGCATAAGGATCATGAAAAGATACCTGGCTGCAAATGTCTGGCAGGCTGGCTTCGACCAGGGTCTCTTCTTCTTCCACTAGATGCAGAAAAAGACTCTCTCTCTCGAGATAATCTCCCTAATCTTCTGAACTGGAGGACTCATCGTATATTGGGGCTGAGTCCTCTCGGAGCTCCGATATGTTCTGCTCTGAGGTGCAGGGCTCCGTGAAAAGGTCTGTATATTCTTGAGCAGTGGTTTGTTCCATTGCTTCCTCATTTTCAAGAGAAAGCTCTTTGCTTTCACTCTGCTCAAGAAACTCTTCTTCGCTTTCCTCCTCATCTTCTGAAAGGAAAGACTGCTGGCGTCCGATCTCATGACACTCATCACTGATGCTTTCATAACTTTTCCCATCAATGTCATAGATAGGCGGACCTGACCAAGTCCACCGTTCTGGGCGCACAGCAGGTCTTTCTTCGTCCTGATCCACCGAGGAGTCTTCTAAAACTGAATCATCAAACTCAACTAATGACTGAGCAGGAGCTTGTGTTCTATAGAAGATGTCTGGGGTGGACTGCTGGTTTAATATCCGGTCAATCTCTTCTTCTGTCAAAAGAGGGGTTTCCCTTTCGTCATGGACAGAAGAGCAGCAGTCCTCTTCCTCTTGTGTTAGCTGACTGGGAGGCAGGATTTCCTCTTGAGCCTCTTCTTCTTCATCAGATTCTGCCTCTTCCATGTAGTCGTCTGCTTCCTCAAGGCAGCTTTCCCTATCAGCCTTTGCTAATAGGTCCTGATGTTCTTTGGTCAGCGTAACACAAGGCATAGGTAAGCAATCAGGAAATTCCTGATCACTTTCCTCTTCATCTTCTACAAATTCTTGAGCATCATACAGGTCCTGCTCATCTTCTAGATCTTGAGTTTGTTCTTGTTCTGAAGACGACATGGCCTGCTCTAAATAATCATCATCTGTATTCATATTGGCCAGCTGCGTCTCCAGCATTTTGGTAAGCACTTCTGTTATTCTGCATGCTTTATTATACAAAGCATTATACTTTTCATCCCTGTCCATGCTTGGATTCATGCTTATGCAAAGAAGGCTACTGCCTCTTCTCAACCAGTTCAGTGTCCTTCACCAGTGGAGTCATTAGGTCTTTGGATCGTAGGGAGTGTGGAGTCGCCAGGTGGATGAATATGACTATTTGAGGCCGGATGCTGTCCACCATCAGCAATTAGAAGCCAATCTAAATGCAAAGCGGTCCCTTCCCTAGTGGAGTCGCCATTATGTTGGTGACGAGACTGGGAAATAGACCGATTATCAGCGGTTCTTGACTCTCATATTCTCCCCAGCGGAGTCGCAATTATGTTGGGGTTCCCATGTTTTGGCCAAATTGGCAAGACCAAAAGATGAGACAACATCAGAACCACTTTGGGGCCCTAGGATCTAGCCCTCCTGGACCCGGAGAGGGATCTCTCCAATAAACAAAGAATGATTTATCTTTAAAGCTCGAATTGAGATATTAGGCTAGTTATGAAGTACAGAGGGGGGTTTAAATAATTTGGTTGGAGGGTTGCTGGGTTGGTTAGGAGATCATGGACTGGGAAAGAAATGGGAGAAAAGGAACAAAGAAGCAGGATGTTTCAGCAAGGAGAATGGGCCAAGACCGTGCCATCCATTGGGCTATGGAGTCATGAAAGGAAATTACATGCAACAACTAGCCAAGGCTTTCAAAGGGCAAGTCATCTATACTAAAGGATCTTTTTAGATAGATGATGGGATGGAACATTAAAAAAGGAAAGTGAAAGAAGGAGAACAACCAGATTTCTGTCTATAGATCAGGTCAGAGGTCATTTAACTCCAGACCTGCTTGGACATACTCAAAGGCGGCTCTCGGAGAGACAATGGGGCTGCTTATAGATCGGACCAGAGGTCATTTAACTCCAGGTCTGCTTTAGCAACTCCAAGGGAAAACAAAGATAAGATAAACGAAGGGATCTTAGAAAGGTAAGCTGGTCGTGCAAGGATCCTAGTGGACAGGGCTTACTCTTATCCCCAGTGCTCCCAAACTTTCCAGCTTTAAACCCCTCAAGAACATCTAAGAACAGCTTCAACCAATTCATACATCAGCCAGCAGGCAATAACATCCACTGCGCTGGTTAAATCAACTGAACCCGCTCTTAGACAGCACATAGGGCGGAAAACATAAAGGTAGGGAGAGCAGACAACATAGGGCACCTAACAAGGGTGAATCCTATACCATTATTCTGATGCCTACCAGAAGAACATGAAACAATGCGAAAATGTAATAAACAGAGTAAGAAAACATCACCAATAGCAATAGACCAGGATCCTGTGAAATGTGCTTTGATTAATTGATGCAAAACCAGTCATGTACAATAAGCTCAATGGCTGTTATAGTCCAGACTTCTCCTCCCAGCCTATTACATACAAACTACTCTGCTACTCCCTCCCACGACTGTTCTAACAGTCAAATGAATCCCTCTAATAGCGAACTACCAGCAACTGAACAACAACCTTTACAATGTTCTCGAGGATCTTTTAAAGGGGAAGAGAGGAAATAGAGGTAGATGAACCATTGAATGCGACTCATTAAGATAGTAAGGTGGAAGTGTTCACGCCCATACCACTCAATGGCTTCCTGCATCGCTGTGGTACTCAGTAATCTGGTTCGGAGATCTTTGTCAGGTCAGAATTGACCTCGGATGTTTCTTTGGAGTCCTGGTGGTGCTTGGAGCTCTGTGCTGCCACTCTAAAATAAATGACATGGATAGAAGTCTGCAGGTCCTCTCCCTACCTCCATTATTGCGGCTCAGACAGGGCAATTAATCTTTTCAGGGCTCGAGGAGGCATGGAGAACGCTGTGGGAAGTCGTACTTCAGGAGTAAACGCGCTCTGCTGTTAGGTGGCGCAGTTATGGCTTGCTGGTGCGCTCTTCATCTTCAAACAATGCCTTAATTATTTGAATGCGGGATTAGCGCTTCAAATATCCAATTACAGGCCCAAATCACTTCTAATCCGGTCTCTGCTGCTTTTCTGGCCGGCTGTAATGGCCTCTCTATGTTACCTGCACTGTACAATAAACATATTATCAACCGGGCAGTGGTGGAGAAATGCGGTGGAGGTGGAGTAATGGTGGCAGAAGAGTGGAAGGACAGTGGAAAGGATGCAAAGCGGCGGAGAAATGATTAACAGTAATAAAACCCAACAATTAACTTTGGGCGGATAACAAAGGGAAACACACAAAAACAGTGAAGCGGAGCATGGATGTGGGACCCGGTAGAGGCGGAGGGTGATTGAATCAAAACCGTTAGATCTTAACCCAACGGACGGATAGGATGAACTTGGGCCAATCGCAATCGGAGATCGGAGCGGGGAGCGATCGCAACGCACAACACAAAAGTTCCGATTGCGATTGAGATCGGAGATGCGATTGAGCGATAACCGTTGATCTCGGGTCCAGATCAACGGCGGGGATGAAATCGGAGGGAGAAACGGGAGGGGCGATGGGCGATGATGTGATCAGCGCTGAGCCGTTGGATCTGCGAGGGGAACGAACGGCTATGATTTAATCGGAGGACGGAGGGAAGGGGATGCGATTGCGATCAGAGGTCGGGATGCGATTGAGTGCTGACCGTCCGATCGGGGATCAGATCAACGGTTCAGATGTAATCGGAGGGACAGAGTGATCGGGGGATCGGAAGTCACAGTTGCGATTGATCGGAGGGTGCGGCGTGGATGTTGCGATTGCGATGGACGGGGGGCTTGCGATTAGCGCTCCGCCGTCGATCTTTACAACAGATCAACGGACCAAAACTCATCGCGAGACTCTGTGTTAAAAACCAATCGCATCGGGGGTTTTCAGCTGTAACAAAGGAAATGCACCCACCGATAGTTCCGATTGCGTTTGGCCCCCAAGGCTTAAGCGCTCGGCTTTGGGGAAGGGTCACGTGGGGAAGTGGTTAAGGGACTGGCGGAAAGGGGCTAGGCATATAACAATGTCGGAAGTGGGTTTTGGCCCTTTTAAATGGATTTTAAAGGGTTTGAAGGGGAACGATAGAGGAATAAAGGGGGGAAAGAAGGCCAACAAAGGTTAAGGGGGGGATTTAAAGGGGATTTTTAGGGGGATTTGAAGGGTAAGAAGGGAAATAGAAGGGGGAAAACAAGGGGGATGAAAAGGGGCCAATTGGGGGAGAAATAAGAAGGAAAAGGGGGCCTTTGGGCATTTCTTCACATAACAAAGAGGCTTTAAAAGGGAAAACAGCAGAGGGGATTTGATCAAAGGATAAAAGGCACAAAGAGGCTTCAAGGAGACTATGTTTTCAGAGGAAAAGCATTCCTTGAAGACTCAGGAACAATTTAGCCCCCTATTTGCTTGTCAAAAATTTCATAGGGGGGCTAACACAAACTATATTTTGGGCATGGAAATTAAGAGAGATCAGGAAAAGAGGAAGCTCTAGTTAAACCAGAGGAAATATGTCGAGACTATATTGCAGAGGTTCAATATGCAGGATAGTAAACCGGTGAATGTTCCTATTCCTGTAGGTGTAAAGCTGTCTGCTGAACAGTGTCCCAACACGCAAGAAGAAGACGAGGATATGTCCTGTGTTCCATATGCAAGTGCAGTGGGTAGCCTGATGTATGTAATGGTCTGTACTAGACCAGACATTGCACATGCAGTGGGAGTATTGAGCAGGTTTATGTCAAACCTAGGGAAGGAGAATTGGACAACAGTGAAGTAGGTTTTCAGATATTTACGTGGCACTAGTGATTATGGCTTGTGCTACCAGGGAAGACTAGGATTGGAAAGAATGTTGGAAATTCATGGTTTTGTTGATGCAGACTGGGCTGGAGATTTGGACCAAAGAAGATCTACAAGTGGGTATGTGTTTAGCTTATTTGGAGGCGCAGTAAGTTGGATGAGTAAAAGACAGTATGTAGTGGCTCTTTCAACTACAGAGGCAGAATACATGGTAGCCACTCATGCATGCAAGGAAGCAGTTTGGTTGCAGAGATTGTGTTCAAGTATGGGGTTGATACAACAAGCTATAAGGATAGACTGTGATAGCCAAAGTGCAATTTTCTTGGCTAAGAACCCTGCTTATCATTCAAAGAAAAAGCACATTGATGTTCAATATCACTTTGTTAGAGATATGGTTGAGGCTAAAAGGGTTTTGTTGGTAAAGGTGGACATTTTGAAGAATGTTGCGGATGCATTGACGAATTCTGTGAGCACTCAGAAGTTCTCTTGGTGTAGAGAAACAATGGGTGTTGAAGAATTGGGCCAACGACTAAGCTCTCTTGTGGCCCCCTGCGGAAAGAAAACAACAAGTGGGAGAATGTTCGGTATGTGTTATATTCTTTCCACGACTAATCATGCACGGGGGGGTAAGAGGAGGGGCGATAGCCCCCCCTGTCGGGGTCCAGGGCAGTGCCCCGGTGAAAATTTTTTGGTCCTTAATTTCTGGTGGGCAGTCCGCGCCCATGGTTTTGTGCATGGTTTTGCACATGGTTTTGGGTATGATGGTTTTTGGCCCCTGGTATTTTTGTAGATCCAGTCAAGGGAACTATGGTTATGTTCTAATCCAGGGTTAATGGATTGGGGTTTATGTATGCTTCGGCATTTATATATATGTGTTAAAACACTAAAAGGAATATAATGAAATATCAAGTTGGTCGCCCCGATTTGGGATCCAGGGGAAAATCTCTGTGTTTATCTGTTTTATGTTTTATGCTCTCGCTATTGTTTATTTTCTGTTATAAGATTCGTGTGTAGATAATTTCTGTTTAGTGTTAAAACCTACAGAGAATTCGTCATCATGTATGTCAACAAAGTCATCCTCATTAGAATGGTTGCTGCCCAAGACTTGATATTTATTAGGAAACCTGATCATATTTTATTGAATACCAAGATTACGAAATTAAATATCAGCCAAGAATGAGGAAACAACATATTCACACAGAGGATTTTGAAGAAGAAAATAGAGATTGAAAGAATATTCACATTCCTACTTCTCTAACTACATAATGTGACTACCCCACACCTGATCACTTTTTGGATTTGGAATAGGTTGATGAAGCAAATGATGGGGCAAGAAGTATTAAGAAAAATAAGGCAGAGGATGATAGGAATCCAAATAAGATTCAACACTAGAGTTATGAGTGCTAATACCATCTTAAGGAATGGAGAAATTGGTCTTCAACATATGCTTCATGAACCATTCCAGGATTTCCTTCATGGGATTTGAGTCATGAAAAGTGGAAGGAGGATGCGAATATGGATTAGGAATTTTATTTTCATATTTATAAACTTTATTATCATCGTGAGGAGGCACCCTCATCGGAACTGGAAAAGGAGGAGTAAAAGGAACAAAAGTATTAGTAGGTTCCTCCTTTGAAATTAGAGGGGTCTCATGATTTACAAGAATTGGGGAAGTAAAGACATTAGGGATTCAGATTCACCATGAAAAGATATATTAACCAAGTGATTAAAATTTTGTTTAAATAAATCCTAATCAATGTATTTTCCTAGAAATTCATAACAAGGGTGAAGGATTTGATCGTTTAAATCCTCTGATTCACTAGGTTTCATGATTAGTTGATTAATTCTTTTAAGATAATATCGGTAATCATACCCATCGAATTATTTATGAAGATCCTTTGTGAGTTGGTCGAATGAGTGGATAGAAGAAAGAGGTAATGTATGTAATGATTTCTTAACATGACCTTCAAATGTGAGGGTGAGAAATATATACATGCAATCCTTGCAATGTATTCCATTGGAAAGGAAAAAATAAACAACTTGAAACAAATGTTCACAAAGATTTAATTCACCCTCGCCATCAATATTAAGTTTGGATAGGTTATCAATAAATTCCATGAGAATGGTAAGATCAAGCTCTTAAGAAAAAAATATCGGGATTATGATTTGGGAAAGAGCCATTTTGGGTAAGAGATTCACAATAGAATCAATGGGCACAACATGTCATCTGGCCCTCCTTCTAGCACCATTTGTTGATGGGTGTTTGAAATTCGTCAACCAATGGGGTCTTCCCGATATGAAGTCCCAGTTATACCTCACACCATTTGGAATAGGAGCCCCATATGAGGTATTGGCCCAAATTCCATATAGTATTATAGATTTTCCTTGGCTACAAAGTTTAGCATAAGAGAGTAATGCACAGGTAATCTTGGATTAGAAAATGAGTATGCCTTGTGAAATTTTCAATCGTGGATAATATCAAGGTTCTTCTACCGAAAGGGAAGAGAAAAGTGGGTCCTTTAAATACATGTAATAGCACTAATATAGAAAAGGCCCATGTGGATATATATATCAATGAATTGTTGATCAACCAATGAAATAGTTCACAAGGAAGCAATATTTGTTAAAGAAAATACAACACACCTTCAATAGGATAAGTATCAAAGCCACCGAAATATTTCAATTTCCTTAGTAAAAATGAAAAAAACATACATCTCAAACATTTAAAGAATAGTATTACAATATTCATGACATGTGCATGAAAGCGTATTGGCTCAAAAAGCCCCTGAATTAAGTAAAAGTTCCAAGATACATCAATATAGTGAACACCTCTAGCCCCAATAGTGGTGAATTAGAGTAGTCACTTGCCCCTCCAAAACAAATATCTTTCTCTCTAATGCCTGGTAGGAGGAGGAAAGGTGAAAATTACTTTAATTTAGCAATGAGGGTGTATATATAACAAATGGGGTGACAATTCATCTCCATTATGAATCTTGGACGACCCTCATGATTTTTTGACTTCTCAATGACATTTAACTTCCTACTTGACTTTTCATATTACATGGATGACTCTTGGATTTCCACTTTCCATTACTTTTATCCAATATTGAATTTACATAATCCACAAATGATGTGGCAAATAATTACTCGTGAGTAGACATGACATGACAATGATGACATGGACTACATGATGATGCAACAGTGCCAAGCTATCCTTCTTGTTTCTTTTTCTTCATTAAAATGTGTATCCAATACTTTGTCTACATGAGAGATATGATTTTTTCTTCATATATTCCCTACAAAGGCTTGTGAATTAGATGGAGTCTTGATGTGGCCGTAATATTTTGTCTTCTGTGGTAATCTAGTGGTCCTTCATCTTCTTTCGTGATGATCATCTTATCTCCTCAACTCCTTAGTGTAGAAAATCCACGTAGATTCAACTGATCTTGTAATATGCTAAAAAAAAAATACTTGAATCAATTCTACAATTTGCAGAAACCAATTACGATTGCACAATCACATGAACAAGAAAGATAAATAATTTCAATCGCACAATACAAATATTTATCTAGGGAAAGCCTCAGCTAAAAGCCTCACTATTTCTATATTGCATTAAGTCAATAATATGAAACAATACAATGCTATTTCCCTTCTTGAGAAACCTCTGCACTATATCTGACTGTCTCACTCTAATCCCGACAAGTATGGTCCGATACTTAACCAATTTCCTGCTTCTGCATTGCTCACCCTTCTCTACGTATTCCTGGAGGAATTGAGCCCCTATTAATTAGGAAATTACCAATAATTGATTGCAAAATTCATCTAAGGCATCATGCTTACCTCATGCATGACCTGTACAATTTTCTAATTATACAAATGATAGTTCTCTTCCATTTAACTCTAATCTTAACTGGGTCACTCTTAGAACTGACATGCAACATCTATTTATAACAAATTATCAGTTATCTGATTAATCATTGCATGTGAATTAAATCATATTTAATTCACTGGACCTCTCACTAGCTCCTATCTCAGTTAGAACAAGTTGAACTGATTTTAACTCAAATAATCAAGTTAAACAATTACAAATATAAATAAAGTATAACAGGACCCTCTAAAACTTATAATGAACACTACATGCCTCTAGTTCGACTCCAAACTCGAATTGAATGATCTAACTAAGTATTACTAACTCAGTTAAATCGTATAAGTTTTCATGTGATGTGGAATTACAATTTCCTTCTAATTTAATTAAGGGAAAATTAAATTAGAAGCCCTTCTTGTTTCCAATTTCAACATTCCCTCTCAACAAGAAATGGATTTTCTGCTACCCCGATCCTACCCCTCTGGAACTCAAATTTTCTTCTTGACACTACCTTCGTCAAAATGTTTGCATCCCGTTCCTCTGTGGGAATGTAATCTAATGACATAATATTCCTTTGTACACAATATCTTACATGGTGATACCGAATATCCATATGCTTGGACGTGTCATGAAAAACTAGATTAACTGAGAGTTTGATGCAACTCTTCTTATCATAATAAATCACCTTCGGATCCATCCGTCGACCAATTAAAATTGAAAGTATATTCCTCATCCAAATGGTCTCACATACTGCCTAAATGGCCGCCATGCACTCTGCCTCTGTTGAACTGAGTGCAAATGATATTTGTTTCTTGTTGTACTGAGTGCAAATGATATTTGTTTCTTATTTTACTGAGAAACTATTGTTGATCCTATGCTGAATATGACCCCTGATATGCTCTTCCTGTAGGATGGACTCCCTGCCCAATATGCATCTGTGAAGCCTTGAAGCTTCAATCCCTCTTTCTGTCTATACCATGGCTCAAACTCTATAGTGCCTATGAGGTATCTTAACACATGTTTTCCTTCCTTCCAAAAGAGCTTGGTAGGATTAACCACATATTGACTAAGTTGGTTAATGACATAGCATATGTTTGGTTGTGTGTTCACTAAATACATGACCGAACCCACAAGTTTCCTATAGATGGTAGCATCTACTACTTCACCTGAAGTAGCATCTCCTTTCTCTAGTTTCCTATTAGAGGAGTCTCCATGGGTTTGCTACCCTCCATGTAGAACTTCCTGAGAATATCGTTGGCATACTTTCCATGAGATACAAATAGCTCCCCATATCTTTGCCAAATTTCCAATCCCAGGAAATAGTGCAAGAGCCCCATGTCCTTCATCTCAAAATATCTTGTAATATCATCTTTGCAAGACTTGATGAGTTTCTCATTGCCTATCAGTATCAAATCATTGAAATAAAGTACAATTATTAAAATTTTCCCTTCTACCACAATATGGTAAAGGTTCGTATCTTCTTCACTCTTGGTGAAGTCCAACTCGATTAACTAGCTGTCGATCCTAGTGTACGAAGCACGAGGTGATTACTTTAGCCCATACAATGTTCTCTTGAGTCTGCACACATTATACTCTCTATCGAATGTCTCAAAACCTTCTGGCTGCTCAATGTACACCTCTTCCTCAATCACCACATTGAGGAAGGCTATCTTTACATCCATATGATGTATCTACCATCCCATCTACACTGAAAGTGCAAGGATGGATCTGATTGATGAATACCTTGCGACTGGTGCAAAGGTCTCATCGTAATCAATCCCATCCACCTAAGGGAATCCTCTGGCCACAAACCTGGCCTTGTGTTTCTCCATACTCCTATCTACTTCTTGCTTCACCTTGTAGATCCATCGGAATCCTAAAACTGACTTCCCCTCCGGTTTTGGGACAAATTCCCATGCATTTTTTCTGATAATGGAGTCATAATCCTCAACCATGGAATTAATCCAAATTGGTTGTTGGACTGCTTCCTCAAAATAGGATGGCTCTATCTCTCAACCTTTGCTCATAAGAGACATTATCCAGTGTAATGCTCTGGGGACCTTCTTGGCCTGCGATGTGATGTACTCATTCCAAGTATCTGATGCGGACTTATGTTATGCACAAATACTGTTGTGTTGCATGCTTCTACCCACAAATGCAATGATAGGCCCTGATCATGCAACATTGCTTGTGTTTCTCCCACAATATTTTTTTTCTTCCTTTCTGCAACCCCATTCTACTGTGGGTTATGAGGTGTTATAAATTCCTGTCGAATTCCTTCTGAAGCAAAAAATTTTTTGAATTTTTTTTGAGACATATTATCCACCATTGTCACTCCTAAGATCCTTCACCTTCTTCCTTGTATCTTTCTCGACAAGTGCTTTGAACTCACAAGACTTTGAGAACACTTGATCTTTCTTCTACGTGAAGAAAGTCTAACACTTTCACGAAAAATAATCTACAAAAATCACATAATACTTCTTTTTTTCTATGTAAGCTGCCCAGAATGGTCCACACATGCCTGAGTGAACTCTTTCAAGGATCTCCTTTGCTCAAATTTCCTTATCGTAAAAGGTGGATTTGGTACACTTCACCAATGAACACCCTTTGCATGTATCTAGCTGCTCAAGTGCAGCCTTTGGAAGTCCTATAGAAATATGTTGCATGATATTCAAAGAACCATGGTGTAGATGACCCAAACTTATGTGCCATAACTCATCGATGTCTCGGCTCACCACCTTCTCTGCTTTCATGCTCAACAAAACACAATATTATACATACAATTTGTAGAGGTTCTTTACTCGAACCCCAATCTTCTTCTCCTGTCTCCTGGCTTTGTGACAAAGGAGCATCTTTCCTTTGCTAAATATAACATCGTAGCCACAATCTTCCAACATAGCAACAAAATCCAAATTCTTCTTTAAACTAGGAACATACATAACATCTTTTAATGTAAGAGGAGTACCTGAATCCCTATGCTGGTAGCGCTATACCTCCTATAATTTCCCATCTCAATGTGCATCTGGAGATCCTTCTCCTCCAAGCTGCTGAAGAATTATTTGTTGTCGGTCATATGGAATGAAGATCCACTATATAAGTACCACACATAACCCATCACCGATGACACCATGCTTGCGATGAGGGTGAAATCCAACTCGAATTGTGGAGCAAGTGCTTTACCTGCCACTCCTCCTAAGGGATTCTTTCTGGTCTTCTTGTGTGGATACTTTGTAGCATAGTGTGCAAGATCATGATAGTGGATTTTTTCACCTTTGACAAATCTCGCTTCTTTCCCATGTGACTAGAATCCGATTTGGAATTGGATGCCTTCCATTTCCCTTTCTTTGCATTTCCATCCAAGGCAAAATTATCCTCATCATCAGTCTTTGATGAGGATCCATCTCCAGTGTTCCACCGAATCTCTTCTTGTACCAAGTCAAACCATAATTTCTTCCACTCTAGTAGCTTCTCCCTCTCATTAACCAAGTCCTGGTAACTATGGTAGCTCTTGGGAAGGCCTAGAAGTGCTAGGCTCACCAAATCATCCTCAACAATAGTCACACCAACACTTTCCAAGCTCATCTTGACATTGAGTAAACTTTGTCAAGTATTTTGGGATCGTGTCTCCCTTCTCCATCTTGATATTTCTAAGCTTTTACTTTAGTGCCAACTTCTTGTGGTCACTGTTATTCTGAAACATATTTGTTAAGGCCTTCCAGATAGCATATGGAGTTTCCTTTCCATGGAGGTTTGAGACAATACGATCTCTAACTCCTTCTAACAAAATCCTTCTCGCCTTTGCTACATTCTTCTTCCATGCATCAAGATTTTGAGAATCTACTGCTATGGGCTTGGGAATATCATTGTCTATGAATTCCTTCAAACCGTTGTCCTCCAACACTTCCTCCATCCTATCCTTCCATGCTATGTAATTCAATATAACCTCAAGGGAATATTTGAGTCTCAATCCATAAAAAGATATCCTGATTTGTTGCTGGTCCTAAAGAATAAATCTGCAAATTTGATTCATGTGTTAAAAAAAAACTCTGGTTCTTCTCTTCTAGAGTGATTCCTACTTCAATAACATGTAGAAAATCCGCATAGATTCAACTGATCTTGTGATATGCTAAAAAAAATACTTGAATCAATTCTACAAATTTCAGAAACCAATTACAATTGAAAAATCACATGAACAAGAGAGAGAAATAATTTCATTCACACAACGAAAAGATTTATCTGGGGAAATCCTTAGCTAAAAACACTACTATTTGTATATTGCATTAAGTCAAGAATAGGAAAAAATACAATTCTATTTCCTTCCTAAGAAACCTCTGCACTATCTCTAGTTGTCTCACTATGATCCCAGCAAGTATGATTCGATACTTAGCCAATTTACTGCTTTTATGTTTCTCCTTTCTTACACGTTCCTGGGGGAATTAAGCCCCTATTAATTAGGAAATTTCCAAGAATTTGTTGTGCAATTCATCTAAGGTGTCTTGCTGACCTCATGCATGACCTGTACAATTTTATAATTATACAAATGATAGTTCTCTTCCCTTTAACTCAAATCTCAACTGGGTCACTCTTGGAACTAACATGCAACAACTATTTATAGCGAATTATCAGTTATCTAGTTGATCACTACATGTGAACTAAATCATATTTAATTTGATGGACCTATCACTAGCTCATCTCTAAGTTAGAACTAGTTAAACTGATTTTAACTCAAATAATCAAGTTAAACAATTACATCTCTAAATAAACTATAACTGGACCCTCTAAAACTTAGAGTAAACACTACATGCCTCCAGTTTGACCCCCAACTCGAATTGACTGAGTTAACTAAGTCTTCCTAACTCAATTAACTCATACAAGTTGTCATGTTATGTGGAATACAATTTCCTTCTAATTTAATTAAGGGAAAATTAAAGTAGAAGCCCTTCTTGTTTCCAATTTCAACACTCAGGTGTCTTCTAGAATGGTCTCCTTCTCCTCATCCTTCATCATCATCCTTTAATGACATAATATAATACCTATGACTACAATCCACCCATGAAAAGATGACATTAGTCTGATAAATATCTAGCCTAATATGCTTCATGAAATCACTTGTTAGGCATGGAACTGGTGACTCGTTGAGTGACTAACTAAAGGATTGTGCAGTTCCAAAGGCCAAGGTTTGGGACTAAGCCTTTATATTACACAATGTGCAGCATTGGAGGCCTAGGAAGAGGGATTGTGTAGTTGAGGGAATCAAGGGTTCAAGCTGGAGGCTTTAGGCTTGAGATTGTACAGTGCGCAGTTCATAAGGCATGGGATAAATGAATGTACAATTGAAAAAATCAAGAGGTCAAGATTGAGGCTTGAAGTTTCCGAATGCTAAGTTTAGATAAGAGAAATGGTTGGGAGATTCCACAGTTGAGGTGTTCAAGGCCTCAAGCTTGAGGCTCGAAGATTGAAGTTTCCCAATGCACAGTTGTGGAGGGAGAGAGGCCAAGTGATTGCACAGATACATAATTTAAGAGTTTATGGTTGAGGCTTGATGCTTGAGACTACGAAATGCACAAATAATGCTAGATGGAGGAAAGGATTGTGTAGTTATAGAGCTTAAGGACTGGGATTGAGCACTGAGACTTCACAATGTGCAATTCCAAGAGGCAAGGTCAAGGCTTGAGGGTTGAGACTGCGCAATGCACAATTCAGGAAGGCTGAGTGATCTAGGTGGCTCCAAAGACACATACAGGACAAAGAGGGCTTATGAAAGCTCGAAATTCAAAGTGGAAGGAAGGTGGCAAACTCATCTCATATTGAAGAGATCGTCGCCTTGATCGCAACAGTGTGAACGACGCATCAATTCGAGCTCATATAAGAAAGTTAGAGAAATTTGAAGTTTTGTTAAGGCAAGGGAAGTGGGGCCCACAACATGCCACATGGTGTCCCAGTAAGCACATGGGACCCACATGGAAGCCCCTCAGCTATTGACACATGGTGCCCCTCCATTTTTCCTCAACTTGCATAAAAGGAAAAAAAATATAATATTAAAAATATCATAAAAAACAAAATTCCATAAAAAACAAAACAATCAATATAAAAATGGTTATAATAACCTTAAATCCTAAGGTGGGCATATTTGAAATCAACATGGTTGGAAAAATCAACGAATTGTTTTAAATGCCATAAATGGCATAAAATTTTAAACAAACAAACTATTATACATGTATTAAAATAAACCATTACGCATGTATTAAAAGGAGGGCATATGGTTTGGGAACAACTACGTGGGTTGGGACCACGTGCCTGCGGACCCGCGAACCCTGCCCACTGTCAACACATACACCATCTATAAAAAATCAATGCCATGTTTAAATATCTAACACCGTGCCCAACTAAAATATTGCAACAGTGACTATGTTGAGGGGTTGGGATTTGATCCCCCGACCTCACCGTTGCGCCACCAACGGTGTCTTTGTAAAATCTGCCCAAAAAAAATGTTATAAAAACCATTATTTCGTACAGTGCAGGGGGAGAGCAGGTACATGAGCGGGCGCAAAGTTCAAGGCGGATAGGTGGAACCATGATTGAGCCTCATTTTCAGGAGGGCCAAATCCTAGTGTCCAAATTGGACATGTTTTATATGGATTTTACACCTCTCGGTGACACAAACCTGATGTCGGTGTCAATTTCTACAATAGAGGTCTCGATTTTTCGGCCATATTCCAGATGGGGATGATGGTGTCGGATTTCAGCTTGTGGACAGTCGATTTCTTGCCATTTGACGCCACGTTTTCGATGGTGCATTAAGATCCAATGGTTGAGAAGCCTATTCTTCAGCCAACATCAAAGTTGAGGTATATGAAGTGTTTTTTCCATGTAATTCATTGATTATTGCTATAGGATGCTTTATGTCATGTCGATTCTTGCTAGATGCATAATGCAAAAAAATTATGTTTAATTGCTGTTGTCGATACCTGTTTGATGTATGATGCATAATCTTTATGTTTATTTGATGTGGTATGTATTTATCATGGATGGTGATTTATGTTGTGAGATCCCTTTGTTGCCTTGATTCGGGTAAATTTCTGCTACGCTTTTAACCAAGACCTTTTTCCTCATCTGATGTGTTAGAATTACATTTTATCCAAGCATTAATGAACACATATGTAGATATAATCAAGAGGAAAACATGTCAACAATCACACAACAAAAACACAAGGCATTTAATAACAAAGTTCTTCTAGTGTGGACTATGTCTCCGGGCCTTGGTGTCTCGATGGTGTTAGCTGCTGTAAATGGTTATGGTTTACATAGATGTTGTTGACTTGTCATACAACTAAAATTCCTCAACATGAGTGGAAAAGCCTCTCCATGAGACATTCCGCTACAAGGAACTCTCACATCTAGTGTGTCATGGTCGTGTCTTGTAAATTATGTGTTGCATTTGTTTTGTAAAAGCGATGATATGTTTTTCCATCACTTGAAATGTGACAATGATGTCTTTGGCCTTGTATTAATAGCTGGGGTATTATTGATTCCATTTGATGTAAACTTGACCACCCAGTATGTGTTATAAACTCGTGGCAAGTATAGGATGCTTGGTCATAATTGTCATAAATGAGCATGTAATTTGCAAGAGATTGTACTGTAGGTTTGCAAAGGATGCAGGTGTCGGCTCATTGCTTAAGGCTCCGAAAAACAAAGGTGAAGGAGATGGAAGGGTGACCTCTTTCAGGACACTTTTGGTGCAGACATTGTACACAACAGTTGCAGATCATTGTTGATTCTTTTGGAGGACCAAAAGCTCCTTAGTGGGGAGGAATGATCCATGTGGCTCCAGAGACACACATAGGACAAAGAGGGCTTACAAAAGCTCTAAATTCAAAGTGGAAGGAAGGTGGAAAAATCAGCTTCATATTGAAAATCTCGTCGTCCTGATCGCAATGGTGTGAACAACGCGTCAATCCGAGCTCTTATAAGAAAGTTACAGCAGTTTGAAGTTTTGTTAAGGCAAGGGAAGTGGGGCCCACAACATGCCACATGGTGTCCCAGTAAGCACGTGGGACCCACATGGAATCCCCTCATCTATTAACACATGGCACCTCTCCATTGGTCCTCAACCTGCAAAAAATACAAAAAAATATAATATTAAAAATATCATATAAAACAAAATGCTATATAAAACAAAACAATCAATATAAAAATAGTTATAATAACCATAAATCCTAAGGTGGGAATATTTGAAATCAACGTGGTTGAAAAAAGCAACGAATTTTTTTAAAAGCCATAAATGGCATAAAAGGTGAAACAAACAAACCATTACACCTGTATTAAAAAGAGGGCATATGGTTTGGGAACGGTTACGTGGGTCGAGGCCACGTGCCCGCGGACCTGACCCATAGTCAACACATACACCATATATAACAAATAAACACCATGTTTAAATATTTAACACCACTCCCAACTAAAATATTGCAATAGTAACTATGTTGAGGGGTCAAGATTTGATCCCCTGACCTCTCCTCCTGCACCTAAATGACCTCACCATTGCGCCACCAACGGTGGATTTTTAAACTACACCCAAAAAAATGTTATAAAAACCATTCTTTTGTGCAGTGTAGGGGGAGAGCAGGTACATGAGCGGGCGTGCAGTTTGAGGCGAATAGGTGGAACCCTGAGCCACTTAGCCAGATACAATGGAACCATTATTGAGCCTCATTTTCAGGAGGGCCAAATTTTCCTAGTGTCCAAATTAGACAAATTTTATATGGATTCTACACCTCTCTGTGACACAGACTTGATGGCGGTGTCAGTTTCTGCAACAAAGGTCTCGATTTTTCGACCATATTAGAGATGGGGATTACTGTTATAGCATCATTTCTCACCTTCACATGATTCATGATTGCTTTGATGGTTTTAGGCACCCATTCCTACAGACTTGGACAAATTCACTAAAAAACAGTGTAAAAATCCCCATACGCGACTATGCCCGTGATTTTCCGCGTGTATACGCGAGTCCAGCTAGAATTTTCCGCGTATGCCATTAAAATGATTAAAAAATATATAATTATTCCCTATTTTCGGGCTGGGTCGATGGTTACTCAGGTAGTTCAACCACCCCAGCACGTGGCCAACTGTTTCCAACTGCTGAAACTACTTAGAGGGAGTATAAAAACCCCTCATGTGTATGGCCTAAGGGAGAGAGAGAATTATTGATATTATACTCTGTTGGTATTCCCTATCCAAGTCTGATTCCCCGTGCCTCCTGCACTTTCCCAGTTCATTATAGGAAACCCTTGTTTCCTTGAGATGCTCATCTCCCTATATGACATCTTGTATGCACTAGTTTGGAAGGAGTCTTAGCGAGGTAAGGGCTGGATGGATCCGGACGACGGTCTGCTCAAAGGCCGTGGAAGGATCAGGTGATCTCTCCACTCGTTAATTTTGTACATGCTATTTATAATACAGAAGTATCATGCTGTTCCCGAAATAAACGTGTTAGTGTATGCTTATATGTATGAGAATATTGTTATTTAAGCATTCATTATGATTTATTTAATGTTTTATATGAATCTCACTAACATTTAGAGTATATATATGCTGTACAACCAGTTCTTCGTGCTTGTTTCTTCTTGTCTTTCAGGTTAAGAAGGAAGGATGGTTGCTGGGGGTTTGGACCCCGCGGGATCTGCTTCAACCGTAGGACCTACGGGTAACTTCCTCGATCTACTCTATTTAGTTTTTATGAACATGTATGGTTGTGTGAGTCCTTCTTAAGTAGCATGCCCCTGCTCTGTGGAGGTTGTAACCCAACGAACCTCTAGGGTGATATTCCCCGAAACAGAACTGGCGACTCCGCTGGGGATCACATTCTTGTGACTCCCCTGTTGGGTGGTTTCAGCTGTCTGGTAGGTTGCCGACAGTTTTAACTTTCATTTGCAGTCCAGTTTACTTTGTTTCAGTCAGTCTGAAGTCCTGGTTTCTTTTCCAGGCTTGTCCTTTTTGTTTTTTTCATTATTTACCTTTGTATACGCGCTTTTTTCTGCACACAGTCGCGTATACACGCAAGTTTGTCTAAAGGGACCCGCGTATATGCGAGTTTCCCTTAGCACAGACGCGTATGCACGCTGGTTGCATAACTGTGAAGTAGCGTATACCTAGGCAGATTTTGAATTTTTGGGTTTATTGACTTTTTGGTCCTTTCTGGCTGTGGAGGCCTATTTCTACAGTGTCTCTGTACTTACTGGATTGTGAAGGAAGTGGTTTCATGTCTTTTCTCTCTTTCGTTTGATTGAAAACTAGTCTTTTTGGCAAAGTGTTGTTTCTGGTGCTGGCACTTCTGGATTGAGTTCCAAGATAGCTTTCTGAGCATTCTTGGCTGTTCTGCTTTATCAGAACAGAGAGATTTTTCTCACTTACTCACTCCTATCTTTGTGTTGTGCTTCGCATTACGATTTTTGCTTCGTTTTTGATTGGTTTTCTTGAGTTCCATAGGCTAGGTTTTTGTTGCAACTTTTGAAGAACTTTTCTTGCTTCTTTGGAGTCTTTGTTTGCGACAAGTTTGCACTATTTTTCTAGGCTGTCTGGCTGAGTTTTCTTGTCTTCCTTTGCTCTTATTGATCTTGCTACGAGTTAGCCTTATGAGGTTTGGGAGCATTGTTGAAGTTTGTGCTTGAAATTCGGTCTTGTTTGGTTTGGATTTTGATAGTTGTGCTTGAGCTCTTTCTCTATAAAACTAAAAAGCTCAAAAAACATTTGCTTTGATTTTTGTTTTTTCATTTCAAAGGCTTAAAAAACATTTTCATTTGTTATTTGCTTTTGTTGTTGCATTTTCATTTTCGTTTGCTATAATTTTTGAAGCTTTTGTGAGGTTTCTTGCTTTTAGTTTTTGGCTTGATTTTGAGGAGGAGTTGTCATTTGATTTCTTCTTCTTATGTTTAAGTGTTCTTGGTGTCTTCATTTTAAGAGTTCTTGATTTCGAAAACTAGCTTTTTGGGCAACCAAAGAAGAGTTAAAACTGAAGGACTTTTTGGGAATTTCACTCTGCTTTAAGAGATTTGCATCTTAGGATTTACATGCTTGTAGTGATTTGCATTAGGTGCATTTAATCATTTAGTCAATTTCATAGTTTTTGTGAGTGTGAGTGTGCTATTTGAAAAGAAAAAAATACAATTTTTTAGTCTCGTAGAACCTGTATAGAGATTGCTCTTCATCGAAAGACAAAGAACTGCATTTGCATGTAGTTAAGTTTTTATTAATTTCTTTTGCATCAAAACACCATACGTTTCATCTCCATATCCTTGTGACTTAACATAACAACCATTAAAATAAGCGATTTAATCTAAAATCAACTAGCAAGTTTTCTAAGTGTTGATCACCAACTAGCTAGGTTGTAGGGCCTTGGAATAGGTGAGTGGAGAGTTAACTCTCCAAGGCCACTCAAACAAACATAGAAGTTGATTAATTGAGCGAAATCCAACTCCGTTAGGTGGACCGGGAAAGCTCTCATCCGAGAGTCAAGCGCGAGGGGAAGTGAAGGCTGAGAAGAGGGATACCCCCTCTCCGATTGGCTGAATCTGACCTCAAGACCGTTCCGCCCAGCTTCTGATACGGATTGGTGTCCATAGTTTCCACTCCTAGGTTCCACACAGGTGACTGCGGGGGGGAATACCCGTGGTACCTGAGGCAGACGTCGCATCACTTTCAGCAGTACTTCTGGGGGGTGCCCTTGCGAAGCTTGGGTGCTTGAGCCGGCAAAGGCTGTTGTTAGGAGGTCAGTGTAACTATTTTTGATACCTTCGCTAGTTGTTCTGGGCCCTAATCATCCCAGACTGCTTTCGGGAGGTCCTATATTTCGCTTTCCTATATTTTGGTGTCCGGTCCTCATCACCCGGAGCGGAAATACTTGGAGGCTGTTTGCTTGCTGTTTCTCAGGGATTTTTATTTTTAGTGAGTGCTCTTTGCTCCTAGCTTGCCTAGCTTTTCACTTTTTTGAGTCTAATATAATAAATCTATAAAAGTGGCTGATCAAGCGCCTCGACGTTCGAGGAGAATCTGGGGGTTATCTCCCGAGAGTGCAGAGCCTTCTTCGAGAAGGCGTAGGAGTGATTTAGCAGGTGGTTACCACCCTGTGGAGTCTGACGCTGTGGAGAGAGATCCTCCACCAAGGTCTGAAGGTTTCGTAGCTGATTCTCGTGTCGGTCCCGAGAGGAGCGTTCCGCTCACCTCGCGAGTTTTGTTTCCTCAGGAAGGAGATTTTCAAATTGAAGACGTACCTGAGCCTCCTGCTACAGGTCCATCTCCTCTTCCTCCTGATCATCCGTTTGTTATTCAGTACATCAGACCGGAGTCGGAGAGACCGCCGGATCTTCCGTATCATTCTTATCTTTCGATGGCCACGACTGGGAACGCGGCTTCTACCGTGAGTGCTGTAGGCATTCAGACTCCTGCTTCTGTCGAGGCAGGGGGCACTATTGCTTCATCTTCGATTGCTTCTAGTGCTGCTGTGTTTGGCTCTGGGTTCACCCAAGCACATGCTTCTCATTCTGGTCCCTTCTGTTCAGGGATGTCCATTAGTGGAAGTCCCTCTTTTACCTTTTCTGCTGCTTCAGCTGGATCTACGCCCATGTCTAACATGGCTAGTGGATCAGCTTCGTTTCAGGGTTTCCCCTTTGGGACTGGGCATATTCCTAGTTCCAATCCTTCTTTAGGGTCGTTTCCATTTACGTCCCAGACCCAGAGTTTCAACCCTTGGTCTGGGGGGCGAAGTTCGACTACTTTTACGGGATGGAATCCTGTCTTTACTACAGCGGGGGCAGGGAATCAGTTTTACGCAGGTCATCAAGGGAATGCTTCTTTCCCTTCATCGAGTGCTTATCAGTCCTTTTCTCCTCTGTCTAATGCCTGGAACCCCTATCAGGGGCTCTCCTCTTCATTCAATACTTCAGCGGGGGAAACTGGTCTGGGCTTTGGTAACTCGGCGTGGGGAGGAGGTTCTTCTCCGTTTTCTACGAGTCCTTTCTGGCAACTTGGTGCCTCATCAAATCCAGGCTATTATTTTCAGAATGTTGGGAATCCATCCCATCAAGGATGGAATTCTCAGGCTCCGCCTCGCTTACCTTTTCTGGCAACGTTAAACTTGCCAGATTTGTCGAAGTTGACTAATGACCCGATTCTTTATAGTCGGGGGTGGCCTCCGGTCCCGACCAAACTTCCTTCAGACATTCCAAAGTTTGAAGGTAAGAATGGAGAGGATCCGGCGGACCACATTACCACTTTCCACTTATGGTGCTCATCGAACTCCCTGATCGATGACTCGATTAGGTTGAGATTATTTCAACGCACCCTAACTGGAAATGCTGCCAAATGGTATATAGAGCTCACTGGGGGCAGTTTCGCTACATTTGGAGAACTGGCCGTCACATTTCTAAACCATTTTCAGTTGCCTGTCAGATATGAGGCTGGGACCGAACTCCTGGCTAATTTTAAGCAGGATGAGGCAACTCACATTTCTGATCACATTCAAGAATGGAGGAGAAGGAAGAGGCTTATCAAAGCTCATATTCCAGGTGAATTCCTTCTCGAGTGGTTTTTGAAATCTCTGCAGTCAGATATTTCAAAAGATGTATCCCTATCCGGGGTATTTTCTGAGGAGCAGGCCATTTTTAGGGCCCAGCAGTTAGAACTGATCTATTCTCAGTCTGGGGTACTTTATAAGTATTTGCCCAATGCTCCTCGCTCCAAATTATATTTGTCGAAAACTAAACCTAGTCCGCATGGTGATGGGCTTGTCGGATCGGTCAATAGTGGTGCAGCCAGCCTACTTTCTCAACTGCAGCAGTTGTCTTTACAATCTGCTCCTTCTGGTCAGGCTGTGCCTGCTGATTCATCACCTTCCCAGTCTTTGTCCATAAATGTTGTCCAAGCTTCTGATCCCAAAGGAAATCAACAATCCGATGGGAAGAAGAAAGGACGAAATAACAAGAAGAAGGGCAAGAACGGGAAGGGCAATGCAAATAAAACCAACGAGCGTGTTGGTGAGGGTCAAAAGGAGAAAAAGAAAGTGAAGTTTCCATGCAAGCTCTGTGCTGGAGACCATCTCACACACCTTTGCCCTAAAATTCAGGATGCTCAGCGCTTGTTAGCTCAGCAAGGTTCTTCTAGTTCCCAGGCTATGTTAACAAACCCTTTTCCCCAAGGGCAGCAATTAGTTGTTGGCGTGAACCAAAATCCTGGGGCTTCCTCTGGGGGCACCCAGGAAGGGGAAATTCCATCGAACATTTTCATGATGAGTGCTCACGCAGATATCGCTACGAGATCCCGTGATTATGGCGGAGAAGAGTCTTCGAAAGCTAAGGAAGTTCCTGATGCTACTGAGCCGCTTCACATCACGAAGCCTACTATTGAGTCTATGCCTCGGATGCCCAAAGCATCTTCTAAGCGGTCAACGATTAATCCAAATGCGAGGGCTGCCCAGAACTACTCGATTGTAGAAGATCTGGCACAGAGTCCTTGTGCTATGTCAGCTTTAGAGGTACTCCAGTCTTGTCCGGCTCAGCGCAGTGCTTTGCTCACTGCCATTGGGGCTATTGATCCAAAAAATTCTCTTCTGATTACTTTTGATATGACTAATTTTAAGAAGATACTTCCTCATCACATGGCTTTTCACATTAAATCATCGTATCGGAAGTGCAATATCTTTCGAACGGTTGTTGATGAGGGTGCTTCTACATGCGTGATGTCTCTTGCATGCTGGAAGACACTTGGATCTCCCAAAGCTGTTCCATCTAGCACTGTTCTTACTGCGTTCGATGGTCATTCTCACAGACCCCATGGTATTGTCCCAGCTTTGCCCATCTGTGTTGGGGGAAAAACTGTTAATATAGAGGTTGAGGTAGTGGATGCAAGCTTGGACTACAACCTTCTGTTGGGGAGGAATTGGATTTATGAGATGGATGCCATTGCATCCTCATTATTTCGAGCTCATTATTTTTCAGACCCTTGGACCTTACCTTCCCCTACTGCCACATTAGCGGAAGGTCAAGTGGGTGGAATGGAATTTCCGATTTCTGCAGCTGAGATTGCATATCAGTCCATTGTTGACACTGCAGAATCCATCCCAGCTCCTCTTTCACCGGAAGAGTTGGATGGTGATGTGGCTCCGGCTTGGACGCTTAGTTCTTCTTCGGCCCAGGATTGCCTTGGTACCACTCTTCCATCTGAAGAGGCCATCCTGGAAGCCATGACTGGTATAGATAGACCGTGGGATGATTTGCATCATCGGTCTTGCTTCCTACCTAACTTGAACGAAGTTGAAACAAGTTTTCCAAGTCTTCAGTCTCCTGGACCTGTTCACCCAGTCTTGAACCCTTTGGCACCAACATAGGTTTATGCTGAAGGGAACATGGCTGTGATCTCTCCTACTATCCCGGTGAACATTTCCAAGGATCCCAATATTATCGAGAATGTCTTCATTGGAGCTGAATTTTCCCGTGAAGAGGTTCAAATTTACACCGAGCTCTTCAAAGAGTATAGGGATGTATTTGCTTGGTCTTATGAGGAAATGCCTGGCATATGTTAGGGTCCCATGATTTGGCCGATTGGCGAGCGAAATGACGATGTAACATCAAACCAAGCTTTGGAGCCCGAGGACCTAGCCTTCTTGGACTCAGAGAGGGCTCTCTCTATAAATGTAAAAGATATCGGTGTGTTCGCTTATGGTGTTCTGATATTAGGCTAGTTATGAAATGAGTTTTTTTTATTTTTGGTTTTTAAGTTTGTGAGGGATGAAACTGATCAAAGATGTAAAAATGGATAACAAGAAGTCAGATCAATTGGGCTATGGGGTCAAACAGGTCAAGGAAGCTATGAGATGATGATGCAAGGTTGCTGTAGGGCCGATTTGATTCACGGTAGAAGGGATCTTTGGGCAGAATGGGGTAAATGGACATCAAGCTTGTGAAAGATGAGGGATTTCAAGTGTAATTAGTTGATATCAGACATAAACATGTTATAGCAAGCCATTAATCATGCTAGATGTAACTATGAGCTAATTTATACACAGAAATCAAACATTCCAGCCATGCATAGAGGTATAAGACCCTCTAACTTTGGGAAATGGCTATCAGACTTTGGGGAAAACACATAAGACAAACTAACAACTCATAAAACTATGCTGGAATGCCTAAACATAGTCTCTAAGTTATTGGGCACTTTGACAAACAAGCTTTCATAGTTTTAGGCAAAGGGCTAGATCAGGACTAGGCCTCCTTGGTTCAACAAGATGATCAACTAATCAGTCAAAGAGAAAGTTTTATGGACATAACTATGGACAGCTTATAGGTAGGCAGGGCACACCATACATCCTACTCAACATACATAGAACTTGTAAATAAAACTTAGCAAACAGTATCCTTAAGTTACTAAAGAGCAGTTAAGAATTCTTTAGCATAACTAAGGAAGAAGAAAACATCAAGCTATGAAGATTCAGGAATTTTGAGGTGCCTCCATGGGCATATCTCAAAATCGATCTCTACTGATCTATAGCAGCAAGAAGCATGGATTATGAATGAAAACTAGAAGACAAAAACATAGCAAGAAACACTATACCATTCTACCATGTCATGGAATCCATCACCAATCCTTCATCATTCATCAAAAGCATCCAAGAGGCAGTCCAAAAATCATAACACAAGTATGTTCTTCAAAGCTCATATGACCAATATATTGATTCTTCTCTCAAGTTCAACCTCTTTTTTACAATGAAACCCATAGAATAAATAGGCTTGAGGAAGGAAAACCTCATGGAGCAACTAGCTATCCCATTGGCCAAGTCAAAATATCTAAACTTGTCCTTGAGGCTTTGCAAAGCCCAAGGCACAAAATATCCCATAAAATATCTAAAAAACTTCTAAAAATGGAAATTATATTGACTTTACATCATTTCCCAAGTATAAAAATAGCTAAACGCACATTTGGGAAAAGCAGATTTTTGAGGTTCAAAAATTACAAAAATACTTCATATTTATGCCTGAAAAAGGTCTCCTGACTTGCTGGAGGCAATTGGCAGCCTTCCCGGTGTCGAAATGACGCTCATGATGGCCCGTTGGAAATTCCTCTGTGTCTACTTTCTGGCGCAACTGAAATCACCTAAATCTGATGTCTGGAAGTTCCCCAAAAACGTACCTGTGTGCAAAAACCCAGAAAATAGCAGACTGCTGATATGGCGGGCAGAATGTGCAAAAAGAGGGCATTTTTCGCCAATTTGAGGGGGCGAATGATCTCCGAATGCCCTAAAAATCGCTGGGGACCTGCTCATAGAATTATGGCATCCACTGGAATCATCCTTCTCCTTTTAAAAATCCTCAAACTGAAATGGCGCAATTATGAGTTTTTGACCAAAAACCCAAAAAATGCCAAAAAACAAAAAGTTGCCGAAATGGGCCCAAAATTGGCACGCATGACCCTCAAGGGTCCTTGGAAATATGTTCTGAAGCAGAAGCCAAAATATGAAGTTCTGAAGTGTATTTTCTCACTTTCCATGCCAGGCGCTTCCCTGTAGCCTCCTTCAGCTTCTCTTGGGTTTTCTTCTTTGATGTTTAGCATTCTGGCTTTGGTGAAGAAGTCATGGCCCCTTGCCTAGGAGAGGTAGATAGTACATGCTTTGAAGAATTCCCTTCACGATCCATTTTCCGTATTTTCTTGCCTTCATTGTGAATATGCTGTGTATCATCTCTTGGTTTCCCTTTCTCATCACTGTCCTGCTGCTAATCAAAATTCTATATTCTATGTCAGTCACTGTTTTGGTCAAGGCAACCATGGTTTCAATTGTTGTGTGTGATGCCCTCCCTGGGTATAAGATTCTTGCTTCTTCCAAATAATACCTTCCACTTAGCTTTGTATATCGATCAGCCAATGAATACACAGTCAACAAGGATAAACATAGTCAAAGTGACTTTCCTGTGTGAGGGTACTTTGCTCTGTGATGTTTTGAGGACATAAGACACCTTTGTCTTTTTAGAGGGGGGCAAAACACAACCTCCTAAGTTCAAGACTTTTCTTCTCCTCTTAGTATGCCCTTCAATCAGTATTTCCAACACTACACCACAGTTTTAAACAATGGATATCCACACAGCAAAAAGAAACACAGTTTATATATATGGTAACAGAGTTTTAAAAATGTTTTTGTATTGTGGTAACAAAAACCTGTAGCAGTTCAATGTCGAGAAGCTCCTCTTTGATCAAAACATTAACCCCTCATATGCAGCTCACCAATATATGTTTATCCATATAAACACAGTCCAAGTGACCTCTTTTGTGCTTTGTAGTAGGGGTGCCCTGCTTTTGATGTTTTGGGGCAATAAGACAACCTTGTCTTTTTAGAGGAAGGCAAAAACAAAAAGCCTTTTGATTCAACAACACTGCTCTCTTTTCAGGCCACTTAATCCAATAAACTCAATCAATATGAACATAGTCAACCTTAGTGCATTCCCACAGTAAAAAGTCACTTGTACATAGGGCTAGGTGGCAGAGTTTATTGTGTTTCTATCATGTCACAAATAATCTTGTATCTTTCAAACCATAAGAAACTCCTTTTACACAAAACACTGCTTTCTCTATACTCTACTGCTCCTTGCACACAGCTTGACAAAAGACACTTCCAACTTATAATGGCAGTTTCTTCACTGGTTATGCTTTGTGGGATTAAAACTTAAACATTGTTTGGCCTTGCTGACACAGAGGAAAATATTTTAAAAAAAGGAAAAATCATTTATGGGATGCTTGCTTTTTATTTGAAAAGAGGTATATTGCCTTTACTTTACGATCCTTAACCTTCCCTCTTACTTTAAACAATGCATATAGCTGACAAATTCTGACTCTGTTTCATCCTAGTTTTGAGGGAAATTTCAATGGTTATTCATATCAATGCAAATTTAACCTTCTTTAAAGCTTCACCACTAGTCAACACCACAAGTCTTGATTTTTTTCTTTAGACCAAACTATCCACCCTCTCTTGGTGATCTTAACAAAGCAAACGGGCACATTGAATACCTTGAAACCGATGATGATTCTTTTTGAGGAGTTGAGCAGCTCTAGAAAGAGTTTTTGAAGGTTTTTAGGCAAATTTTTGACCATTTCTACAAGAGTGCCGCGGGCTGCTACAGGCGCGTCGCGCAGCAGTGTATCCCTCTGTAAAATTTGTGCACAGGCGCGTCGCGCACTTTTCCAGGAGTGTCACGTAAGTTTGCAGTCCATTTTGAAGGCCTTCCTGGTGTCAGAATTGGGCGCGAGATGGCTCGTTGGAAAGCTGTGGAAGTCTACTTTCCAGAACAACTTGAATTTTTTCATTTGGTTTCCATTTGATCCTTCAAAAATTTATTTTCCCAACACTGGTCAAAACTGGTCAATCCTGGTGCAGAAATGCATCGAGCTGTTTGTAGGTCATTTTTGAATGCCTTCCCGGTGTCGGAATTGGGCGCGAGATGGCTCGTTGGAAAGATGTGGAAATATAATTTCCGGAACAACTTGAATTTTTTCATTTGGTGTCCATTTGATCCTTCAAAAACTGACTGTCCCATCACTGGTAAAAAATGGTGAATGCTGGTGCAGAAAAACATAGCGTTGATTGCAGGCTACTTTTGGATGCCTTCCTTTTGTCGAAATTTGGCCCGAGATGGCTCATCGGAAAGAAATGGAAGTCTAATTTCCATAAAAATTTGAATTTTTTCATTTGAAATTAATTTGGTTGTTCAAAATCTGACTGTCCCATCACTGGTCAAAAGGATAAATCCTGTTTGTTTTGTTTCTTTGGTGACAATTTTAACACCGAAATTCAAACTTTGAAAAATAACTCCATAACCTTCATATCATCTCTGCCACTGTTTCTAATGATGCTGGTGATATTTATGAGGCAAAGTAACCCTTATTTAAAACTTTTCAAGGAAATACCTGAATGCTAATTTGTTTCTGAAAGGACAGGGTTTTGCACTGTCAACTTGCTTTGACAACTCCGGAGTCTACTTGCTTCTTCAACTTTTTCTCCAATGCAGGTGTCAAACTTGCTTGTCTCCTTGGAATTGATCATGGTCCTCTGTTTTGAGAAAGGCACCTTCTTTTCCACATACTTCTTTGCTTATATCATTTATGAGATCTCTGTCCCTCTTTGAATAATGAGAAAGCTGCATTTGTCTTAACCTCCCAAAACACTGTCAATATATCAAAACCACTTCTTTGTCTATTCATAAACTAGTATACTTATTTATAATGTTGTTTTGGGAACAAAACTTGAATTGACTTCATCGCTTGCGATGTATATTCTGAAAGGGGAACTTTATATGAAGCAGGAAAAACAGGGTTCTTTGACAAACAGTTGTCAGCTCTTCTTACATAGTGCAGTGATCTCTCTTTGTAACAGAATCATCCCTAATTTCAAATCTGTCCACTGCTTGACCCTTTAGGTGATATTTCAACAAGGGAAAAAAAAACCATTCAAAAACTGTTTGAAAAGCTTTGAAAACTGTTTTGTTACTTAACAGGAGATGGCTTGTCCTTTTCCAACTTGTTTGATAATCTCTGCTTCCAGGTGATTTATGAGCTCATTCTTTGATTGTAAGTGCCATTTTTTGGTTGCATCCATTCAAACTATATTTATCTATTTACTTAAGAGGAATTCCCTTTAAACTTCTTGGCATGTGACAGTGAGGTGACTGTGTGGCCTCTTCCCCTAAGGAAACTACCCTTTTTGTATCAATGGCCTGTATAGTCAATGTTGTCTCTTGTCCACTATAGGTATAGTTTGACAGGCATTTTCCTATGGATAGGAAAAAAAATATATTTGAATCATAAACAATATCTTTTACCTGTGTACAGACTTTTGCTTTCTTTCATTGTCTCTTTCCACTGCACCTTTTGACCAATCAGTTTTTTAACAACACTCAACGCCTTGGCCATCTGCTCATAAATGGAGGAGGCCCTTTACTTGGCAAAGTATCTTAAGATTATTTGATAAGGCTGCATGACAAGGGTTTTGCTGGATTATGATGGTAAGCAACCAACTTGAAAAACATCAATACTGGCACCTCTGCTTGCAACCACTACTGTGCTTCAGAAAAACCCTAGTCAAAGTGTCACTGTCTCACTGTACTGCTTTGAGGGGAACTGAGATGTCATTATTTGCTTTGTTCATCTTATGACAGATTATTTGAAAGAAAGTCTCTGTGACTATGTAGGTCAGCGCCCTTTGAAAAACAAAAACCTTTCTTCTGCCTGTGTGATGACATGATTTGTCAGCATCTCTTCAATTTAGTCTTGTGGAAAAGCAGGTTGCTTATGATCAGAATGGTTTTTACCAATGATATGCCTATCTAAAGTTTCATCATTTCACATGATTTGAAAACTTCTCATGACTTCCTTTACAAGACCAAACTCTGTTTTCCTTTGAATTTGCATACTTCAGACTCTATCGATGTTATGATCATTACTCATATTCAGAAAACCTAGAGTTATCCTTTCACTGTTCAGTCAAGAACAAACCTGGACTTTTGCAATCCTTTAAGTCAATATTGGCCAGTGCCCTCTGCTTGTAGATGAAGGAGGCGCCCTAACCCTCTGCTTGTAAATGAAGGAGGTTCTTGGCCATGACAAATTACCAGTTTGCTGTGACAGTGGTGTTCTTCCTTTCCTGTGATTTTTCATGCTGGAAGGAAAATGCAAGGTCTTGATGAGTGACTCTCTGTTTGCAGATATATCTCAGGCTCATGTTACATTTAGAAGCAGTTGTTCTTCTAACTGTAGATTCAAGCATTTCCTCCTGAGATGAAGTTATATTTCCTGTCTTTGTAGAATCCATAAAACACTGAAAACACCTAATAATCAGCTTGAGATTGGGGTTTATGCAGTGCTGAGACCTAGGGGGTGTGGGTGGCGCGACTTAGAGCTATTTGTCAATTTCATTTGCAAAGTGGGAGGTCAGTCATGGTAGGTCTGTAGCAGATGGAGGCTTTTTGGCTTTTTGATGATTGCCAAGGGTAAAATGCCTTAAAGCGCCACTTCCTAACATAGGGGAGACTTTTGAAACAGATTTGGATTTGCCTTTTAAAGCTGATGGGCAGACCAGTAGGGCTGAAGCTAGATAGGATAGTGGTAATGAGGTTTTGATTTCGACAGGGGTGGAATGAAAAGTAGAAGGGCAAAAAAAGTTTTAGGAGGGTTTTCTAGATGACATATTGACATAAGGAAATCAGCTTCTAGAAAACTCAGCTGTAGATATAGTCATCACTAACATGTAAAAAATAATGATGGCTAACAGTGGCTCCATTTGGGGAGGGCAGCTCCTCGTCAGGAGGTGTCCAGAATTCAGATCTTTGGCTTATGAAGACCAGTGCCTTATCCATTGGCACAAAATTTACCCTTCTCTTGATGTTATTTCTGAAAAGTGACAACATGGTTAACATCAATGATACGTCTACCTACCCCACTATCTTTCCTAACATTTTTTCTTCTCTTTGGCGCATTTGAACTAGCAGCCTTTTGACAAAGTATATTTTTCTTTTTGCAAAATGAACCTATCTATTTCTACTCTTATATCTGCCAGGAGTTCAGATTAAACTGATGAACTTCTTCATTACTCTACCTAGGCTAGATCAACTATCAAGATTAAGCAGTTTGACAGGATTTCATTCTCTAATCTACAACATGAAATTCAAAAATGATCAAATCAGGATTAGGCAGTCTGATTTGTCATGCATTTGCGGCATAAAGACAAGTTGCACAAAAATTTTATTTTGCAACAAAAGGAAACTAGAAAAGCGGGGCTAATATGTACAATGTGTTTTTCATCCCTCGCTTCTCTCTTTGGTTCTATTTTAGGCAGGTGGAACCAGAATCTCTCCCTAATCTATACTCTGTGATAAGTCAATCTTACACAATGTTGACCATCTTTTTCACTCACTAACTTATCAGCAAATAAATTTAAACATGCTCAGCTATGATTAGGCTAGATAGCTGAACAAGACATTGAAGTACTAGTAGCGGCATTTAGACTTGCGCGCTTTCCGAAGGACTATTTTTTGGAACATGGGGCCTTACCACTGCTTTTTAGAAACTGCCCTCTTTTTCTAATTTTCACTGTTTTTTGTATTTTCTGCTTTTTCACTTTTTCTTCAAACAAACTACAAATGAAAAGGTGCTCACAGGCTAAGCTTATTTTTTATTGTTGTCTTTCTATCCTAATCTAATCTGTACACGATAGACATTTGTTTGGTGAACTCTGTTTTCCAATGCAACCAGTCAAGTAGATGCTCACATGGGTGATTCTGGTTTAGTTCTTTCATGATGCAAAAATAATGAAAAGGCCACTCCCATTTGGTTTGTTTCTGGACAGTAGAGCTTAAGTTTTTTCTCATTCTTGGTAGCAACTTGTTTATGATAGAACCCACTACCCCTATAGATTTCTCAAGGAAAACAACAAATAGATCTTGGAATAATACCTGATCTAGAGGATTTGATACATAGGATTTATTCAAGACTACTCTTTCAGACTTCTCAAGGAAAACAACAAATGGATCTGGGAATAATACCTGATCGAGAGGATTTGATACATAGGATTTATTCAAGACTACTCTTTCAGACTTCTCAAGGAAAACAACAAATGGATCTTGGAATAATACCTGATCTAGAGGTTTTGAGATATAGGCTTCATTCAGGACTACTCTTTCTTCCACTTGGTTATATTTGGGACCCTCCTGGTAAAACAACTCTTCCTCATGATCACTCGAACTGTCAGACTCATCATGTATTGTAGTGTAGTTTTCTTTCCAAGCTGATGTGTTCTGATTAAGTGGACTGAAAACTGTGCGAAGGTCATCAGGTTGATGAACAAGGATACACTTTGACAGTAAATTATCTTGAAAGGACAGTGTGACAACTCCCATGTGTTTATTAACCTCTACTTCTTCATCTGCAATTTGTAACTCAATGGAACTTGGTGGCTGCAAATCTGGAGTTAAGGAAGATTCCATGTCCAAAATGATTTCTTCAACTATTTCAGGAAAAGGCTTCTCATTTACAACCCGCTCGAGGATTTCATCATCTTCCTCAAACTCATCATCAAAGCTGAAAAGCTGTTGATTTCCAATCATGTGCATGTTATCTCTGACGGGCTGAAGTGAAGTAGAGCAAAGAGTCCGAGACTCTTCACTTACTTCTAAACTCTCAAGGTTCTCCTCATGAGTGTCATAGATGACCGGTAATGGCTGCTTACTTTTCTCAAATTTATGAAACTGAGCTTCCTCCCAAAAAACTGAGTTTTCTGCAAAGTTAGCTTCTGTTTGGAAATCATCATCATAATCAAAATATTGATCAAACCTTGGAAAATCATCATTATAATTAATCTCATCAACCATGCATATTGGAATATCAGATTTCTTTTCTTCAAATTGATTTACAAATCTACTTTTTGACTTATGATATGCAAGATAAACAGGAGAAAGATTAGAAAATTTGTGGTTATGTGAAGATTCAGAGGCTGTCTGTATGTTTATAAGTTGATCTATTTCCTCTTCAGTTAAAAATGGAGGCATTTTCCTCTCTCCACAACAATCCTCTTTCTCTTGGGAAATCTGATTTAAAGGATGAATGTCTTTTTGGGCTTCACCTATGAGAGATGATGAATCATCACTCATGTCCTTAGAGAGATCCTGTGGGTTCTCTTTCATTTCTTGCTTGTTTTCATCTTTAACCAATTCTTTGTGATGTTGAGGATAGTTATCATGTAATTCATGAGTTTTTTCTGATAGATGTTCAGGGGGCCAATTTTCTTTTATGAACTCAAATGACTCCCAGCATAAAGGTAGAGATCCTACAGGTTTTGATTCTTCTTCCATTTCAGAATCTGTGATTTCAAAATGGCTGATAGTGTCTTTAGAGCATTCCTCTAGGTTTTTTATTAGGCCTAAACATTTGACCTGACTTGAGTCAAAGGAATACAGGTTTTTGTAGGGTTGAGTTACTTCTAGTCTTAGGTTTTCCATGACTGCTTTAGGCATGAGGTTATGGGAGGTACCAGAATCTAACATGGCATTATGTAATGTCTTGTCCCGTATGTTCGGGCTTACATAGAAAGGAGAAACAGATCCTTCTTGGTATTGACCTTCTATTTTCGGGCCGAATAAGAGCTCGGGTTTGTCGTCAGTTAGATTTAAAGTATCTGCCTCATTCCCTATGTCAAAAACTTTGAAAATTTGAGATCTATACCTATCTATAGTTATTAGCTCAGTAAGGGGTATGGTAATTTTTATTTCGGAAACTTCCCCTTCGAAACTAAAAGGAGTTTGTAGTTTGGGCAGATTTGTTTCAGCTTTTTCGGACATGATCTTTTCTATGCTCTTAATTTGCGGACTCTGATTCGGGACTTTGTTTGACACCGTTACTTCGGGGGTTTTTGTAGAGGTGCTAAGAGTATCTGAGCTAAGACTTGTTTGAATAGCTTTATCCTTGTTTTGGTCAATTTTCTTGGCCATAATTTTGTTGCTATCCATGGCTTTTTTAGGGATGGTGTCAGAGGTTTTAGCAGTGTCAGGGATACCCTTCTTGGAGTGGTCTTGGTTTTTTCTGCTTCTAAGGTTATACTGCCTATGAGCTTCTATAATGGCATTCTGAAAATCTATGGCAGGATCTTCGAGATCTTCATAGTCGGTTTCGTCCTGACTTGGGGAGCACAACTCTTGCTCTTCTGTTGTGAGGTAAACCTTACTCTCGTTATCAGAACCTATGAGTTTCCAATGATTTTCATCAATGGGTGCGGTATCCTTATTCTCTTCATCAACATAATTCTCACTGAAGGATGGTCTGATCTGTTGATCATTTCCTCTTGGTTTATTTTGAGACTGATCTTTTCTAAAGCCTTGTTTCTGGTTATGAGGGTTTGGTTGGTTGTCCCTAGGAGGCGCTTTTTCACTCATTTTTTCCCACATCTTTGTCATGGATTTTATCAGGCCATCTATTCTAGGATCTAGGGAAGGAGATGAAGTGGATACCTTATCTCTATATGGGACTTTTCCTTCTAATCTAGTCCTGGCTCTTTTTTCTGCTAAGTTGGCGTCTGTTTTTATGGCTATTTGTTGCATTTCCTCTAGGGTAGGGGGATCCTTGTCTCTCAGATGATATGTCATGTCTGGATCAAAATCCTCGGGGAATTTTGCCAAGACTAAACCGAGTGGGGGTTTGAAGTGAGGTGGGAGGGCGTTATACACATTGTTGAACCTAGTGCAGTATGCCTGGACACTTTCCCCATTTTCCCGTTTTAGGTTGTTATATTCTGACAGGATTTGAATAGGGTTCCTTCGGACTTCCCACTTGTTCATGAAGACTTGGAAGAGTTCTAGGATGTTGTGGATGTTGTTGGAGGCAAGCTTTTAAACCATGTTTTGGGTTCTCCACCCAGGCATTGGGCGAATATTCTCATTCTGACGGTTTCGTCGTGTACTTCCATGTATTCAAAAGCATCACTAATCCTACTTACATGCTGTTGAGCTGTGGTGGTGTCTTCTCCGGTAAAGTGTGGGATTTTGTCTTGATATTTATTTGGGAGAGGAGCAAAGGGCGGTGGAAACACCAAAGGTGCATACCAGGCTTCCATGATTGGAGCTAATGGATGGTGTACAAGATGAGGATTAGTAGGCTGAGATGGGGTGTTTTGAACAGGTGTGGCGGATGAACTTGGACTAGTGATCTGGTTTTGAGCAGATCTGGGATGATAGGAGCCAAACTGATAAGGAAGCTGGAGGTCGGGAGGAGTGGTAGGTGAGGTTTCTCTATTAGGACTGTGGTGGGTTTATGGGTTCAAGATCGTCAAAGTTTATCTTACTATATGATTTTCTTCTGGGAAGAGTTTGTGATAACTCTAATTCAAAAGGTGAATCTGTTAGGATAGTGAGATGTTTAGGTACAGATCTTGTTTTACGGATGGATTTACCAGTAGCTAGATGATCAGTTTCGGAAGCTTGCCACAGAATCTTCTCTAGGTCATCTACTATGATAGGGGGATTTGGGTCTGGATGAGCTCTGGTATTGATTCTTCATGAAGCTAGATTTTAGATCCAGAGTTTAAAGAGAATGGTATTGGTGAATGTTTTGGATGAGTGATTTCTCTAAAGTTCTACTAAGGTGAAGGATGGTCAAAATAAAAGGGATGGATTAGTGGAGTCGCCAGGTGGAACTGGGTTGTTTTTGTAAAGATAGCTATGGTCCACCACCAGTTACTTATCTAGAAATGTTTTTGGATTTTCTAAGTTTTATGTGCAGCCTATGGTTTGTTAAAGTATCCTAGACTTGTTTCAACACTTTGCTAGGGTGATGAGAACAAAAAGATTTTACTCTAAAAAATGGGTCTATGGACTGCTTGCTTGTTTATGGTACCTAAAAGACCAAAGAGTCTATAAGAGTTTGCTAGACTATTATGTACTTAGTGTCTTACCATCTCCCGCTATGTTAGTGAGCGATGGGATAGGTCTATCAGATAGTAGCCTATAGTTTGATAAAATAGTAAGGCATACTAGAGGTTAGTGGAGTCGCCAGGTGGATTATCAGTTGTCTTGAAGTATATTTGTATGGTCCACCACCAGTAATGTCAAAAGCCAATCTAAAGGAGTATTTTGGGGTTTTTTGAGTTTTATGTGCCTACAAGGTTTGGAAGAGTTTTCTATAACTGACTCATCATTTTGCTAAGATGGTGAAAGAGCTATTTCTACCCTTCAGACAATATCTAAATTTACTAAGCTTGATTGAGACTTCAAGAGTTACTAAGGTGTACTTAGATTGTCACTAACTCAGAAGGTCCTACTGTGAGTGTCGCTATGTTAGCAAGCAGTGGGATAAGTCAATCAGATAGTATTCTTTAAGGTCTCTTAAGGTCTAAGGAATCTAAGCTTTTGCTACTCAGAGTCCCACCGTGATCGCCATTATGTTAGGGTCCCGTGATTTGGCCGATTGGCGAGCGAAATGACGATGTAACATCAAACCAAGCTTTGGAGCCCGAGGACCTAGCCTTCCTGGACTCAGAGAGGGCTCTCTCTATAAATGTAAAAGATATCGGTGTGTTCGCTTATGGTGTTCTGATATTAGGCTAGTTATGAAATGAGTTTTTTTGATTTTTGGTTTTTAAGTTTGTGAGGGATAAAACTGATCAAAGATGTAAAAATGGATAACAAGAAGTCAGATCAATTGGGCTATGGGGTCAAACAGGTCAAGGAAGCTATGAGATGATGATGTAAGGTTGCTGTAGGGCCGATTTGATTCACGGTAGAAGGGATCTTTGGGCAGAATGGGGTAAATGGACATCAAGCTTGTGAAAGACGAGGGATTTCAAGTGTAATTAGTTGATAGCAGACATAAACATGTTATAGCAAGCCATTAATCATGCTAGATGTAACTATGAGCTAATTTATACACAGAAATCAAACATTCCAGCCATGCATAGAGGTATAAGACCCTCTAACTTCGGGAAATGGCTATCAGACTTTGGGGAAAACACATAAGACAAACTAACAACTCATAAACTACGCCGGAACGCCTAAACATAGTCTCTAAGTCATTGGGCACTTTGACAAACAAGCTTTCATAGTTTTAGGCAAAGGGCTAGATCGGAACTAGGCCTCCTTGGTTCAACAAGATGATCAACAAATCAGTCAAAGAGAAAGTTTTATGGACAGAACTATGGGCAGCTAATAGGTAGGTAGGGCAAACCATACATCCTACTCAACATACATAGAACTTATGAATAAAACTTAGCAGCAATACCTTAAGTTACTAAAGAGCAGCTAAGAATTCTTTAGCATAACTAAGGAAGAAGAAAACATCAAGCTATGAAGATTCAGGGATTTTGAGGTGCCTCCATGGGCATATCTCAAAATAAATCTCTACTGATCTATAGCAGCAAGAAATGTGTATTATGAATGAAAACTAGAAGACAAAAACATATAAAGAAACACTATACCATTCTACCATGTCAAGGAATCCATCAACAATCCTTCATCATTCCTCAAAAGCATCCAAGAGGCGGTCCAAAAATCATAACTCAAGTGTATTCTTCAAAGCTCATATGACCAATGTATTAATTCTTCTCTCAAGTTCAGCCTCTTTACAATGAAACCCATGGAATAAATAGGCTTGAGGGAGGAAAACCTCATGGAGCAACTAGCTATCCCATTGGCCAAGTCAAAATATCTAAACTTGTCCTTGAGGCTTTGCAAAGCCCAAGGCACAAAATATCCCATAAAATATCTAAAAAACTGCTAAAAATGGAAATTATATTGACTTTACATCATTTTCCAAGTATAAAAATAGCTTAACGCACATTTGGGAAAAGCAGATTTTTGAGGTTCAAAAATTACAAAAATACTTCATATTTATGCCTGAAAAAGGTCCCCTGACTTGCTGGAGGCAATTGGAAGCCTTCCCGATGTCGAAATGAGGCTCATGATGGCCCGTTGGAAAGTCCTCTGTGTCTACTTTCCGGCACAACTGAAATCACCTCAATCTGATGTCTGGAAGTTCCCCAAAAATGTACCTGTGTGCAAAAACCCAGAAAATAGCAGACTGCTGATATGTCGGGCAGAATGTGCAAAAAGAGGGCATTTTTCGCCAATTTGAGGGGGCGAATGATCTCCGAATGCCCTAAAAATCGCTGGGGACCTGCTCATAGAATTATGGCATCCACTGGAATCATCCTTCTCCTTTGAAAAATCCTCAAACTGAAATGGCGCAATTATGAGTTTTTGACCAAAAACCCAAAAAATGCCAAAAAACAAAAAGTTGCCGAAATGGGCCCAAAATTGGCACGCATGACCCTCAAGGGTCCTTGGAAATATGTTCTGAAGCAGAAGCCAAAATATGAAGTCCTGAAGTGTCTTTTCTCACTTTCCATGCCAGGCGCTTCCCTGTAGCCTCCTTCAGCTTCTCTTGGGTTTTCTTCTTTGATGTTTAGCATTCTGGCTTTGGTGAAGAAGTCATGGCCCCTTGCCTAGGAGAGGTAGATAGTACATGCTTTGAAGAATGCCCTTCACGATCCATGTTCCGTATTTTCTTGCCTTCATTGTGAATATGCTGTGTATCATCTCTTGGTTGCCCTTTCTCATCACTGTCATGCTGCTAATCAAAATTCTATCTTCTATGTCGGTCACTGTTTTGGTCAAGGCAACCATGGTTTCAATTGTTGTGTGTGATGCCCTCCCTGGGTATAAGATTCTTGCTTCTTCCAAATAATACCTTCCACTTAGCTTTGTATATCGATCAGCCAATGAATACACAGTCAACAAGGATAAACATAGTCAAAGTGACTTTCATGTGTGAGGGTACTTTGCTCTGTGATGTTTTGAGGACATAAGACACCTTTGTCTTTTTAGAGGGGGGCAAAACACAGCCTCCTAAGTTCAAGACTTTTCTTCTCCTCTTAGTATGCCCTTCAATCAGTATTTCCAACACTACCATAGTTTTAAACAATGGATAGCCACATGACAAAAAGAAGCACGGTTTATATATGTAATTGAGGTTTTAAAAATGTTTTTGTATTGTGGTAACAAAAACCTATAGTGGTTCAATGTCGACTCCTCTTTGATCAAAACATTAACCCCCTCATATACGGCTCACGATATATGTTTATCCATATAAACACGGTCAAGTGACCTCTTCTGTGTTTTGTAGTAGGGGTGCCCTACTTTTGATGTTTTGAGGTAATAAGACAACCTTGTCTTTTTAGAGGAAGGCAAAAAAAAAAAGCCTTTTGATTCAACAACACTGCTCTCTTTTTAGGCCACTTAATCCAATAAACTCAACAATATGAACACAGTCAACCTTAGTGCATTCCCACGGTAAAAGTCACTTGTACATAGGGCTAGGTTGCGAGAGTTTATTGTGTTTCTATCATGTCACAGCCGTCTTATCTTTCAAACATAAGAAACTCCTTTTACACAAAACACTTCTTTCCTCTATACTCTACGCTCCTTGCACACGACTTGACAAAGAAGACACTTCCAACTTATAATGGCCGTTTCTTCACTTGGTTATGCTTTTTGTGGGATTAAAAACTTAAACATTGTTTGGCCTTGCTGACACAGAGGAAAATCTTTTAAAAAAAGGAAAAATCATTTATGGGATGCTTGCTTTTTATTTGAAAAGAGGTATATTGCCTTTACTTTACGTTCCTTAACCTTCCCTCTTACTTTAAACAATGCATATAGCTGACAAATTCTGACTCTGTTTCATCCTAGTTTTGAGGAAAATTTCAGTGGTTATTCATATCAATGCAAATTTAACCTTCTTTAAAGCTTCACCACTAGTCAACACCACAAGTCTTGATTTTTCTTTAGACCAAACTATCCACCCTCTCTTGGTGATCTTAACAAAGCAAACGGGCACATTGAATACCTTGAAACCGATGATGATTCTTTTTGAGGAGTTGAGCAGCTCTAGAAAGAGTTTTTGAAGGTTTTTAGGCAAATTTTTGACCATTTCTGATGTAGGAGCATCAAGGGCGTTTTTTTTATTTTGTAAATATGTTAAAAGGGGGTGTGATAATTTGTAATATTTTATTAATTAATTTGAAAAAAATAGGAGAAGATGAGGATTTTTGTAAATATCTTTATTAATAAAAGGATATGTGAGGGAATTTAATTAGTTGGAAGGATTTTAGGGATAAAGACCTATCCTTTAGGGATGTTGAGAGAATTAGGGGTTTTGTTGAGATATTAAGGGGATTGAGCATTTAATTAGATCATTTTTAAAATTGTATAAATAGGAGGGGGTTTTGAGAGAAAAACACATTGGGATAGTTGGAGAGAGTGAGAACAGCCAAGGCTGTAAGCCTTCGGCCAATTGTAAAAGGCCAATGGTTGAAAATCTGGCCAAGAATGGTTGCTGTAATCGATTGCATTTAGTTTTATTAATGAAGAGTTTGTCTTAGAATTTCTGCGTGAATTGTACACATACATTATTGGTTAAATTCTGCTTGTATTTCTGTGATATAATCATAGGAGAATGAAATCGATTTTAGTTAAAATCGATTTAAGTCGAATTGAAGATCGATCTGTATGGTCAATGTTTTAAACCCATAATACAACTGATGGAATGCTGGTGATGCATGGTTAATAGAGCGCTATGAAGTTTGATCACTACTTGAGCTGAATTGAATTAAAATTCGGTTAATTTATGCTGTCACTTATATGTTACAGGACGCGCAGGTTGATTGTTAAATGCAGCACTGAATGACAGCGGAATAATAATGTTATCTATGTGATTGGAAGGTGTGCAGACGCGCTGAACAGAAGTGTTAAATCACAGCGTTGAGGAGGCGTTGAGTCTGGTTGTAGCATTAGATCCAGAAAAATCGACTTCATATCCTGTAGTGAGTCAAAAGCGAAAGTAGAATCGTATGCTATATCACTGTAAAAACGTGAGTTAAGAATCATCCAAGGTAAGAAAACTTGTGGGCGAGTGTTTCAGGATCTTAATTGTGTGGTTTAATTATATGAGTAAAAGTGCGCTGAAAAGGTCGAATTTATAGTCGTAGTGTTTTGTTTTTAAGTGGAAGTTTTAAATTAAGATTTCACATGGACGTGGAATATCAAATGCAGTGTTTGAGTTAAAAGGCCACATACGCACAGCTGTGGTAATTGGTTAAGAGATTCAATTGATCAGCGCAGGAAGCAAGGGAAAAAACGCAAAGGCAGAACGTATCTATGTATGATGACTGTGAAGTCAACTTATCCAGTGTTCAAGTTAAGACCTGAAAATGTCCAGGAAAGTCGATTTGCAGGGGAAAGTCATGTGTGGTAAGTTTAATTGTTAAAAAACCTGAATGTGTATACAATGGTTATTGATTAAAAACCTGAATGTGTATTCAAGTATGCATGAGAAAAGTTGAATGGGAGAAGGGCGCATTTATACATAAGCGTAGGGAAGCAAAGAACATTGAATTGTATAATTTGATGGCAAACTGATGCAAAGACACAACGCAGAAAAACTCTAAGTGCTACCAATACTTTATCATGGTGAGTGTGTTTACAATTTTTGAACAGCGTAAGAGCAAATTTGGTGTGCAAAGAACACTGGCTGATTGCAATTGAAGACCCAATTTAGATGAAAGGCTGAAGTCTGCGTTATTCAGCTGGATGGAGGTAATTTAAATGGCATAGGCCAGATTGTTTTACTTTAAATTGAATTCTGGTCAAATATCAATTGGGAGTGCACAGTTTATGAAATGAAGGAACTGCATTAAATAAAAACTGTATGTGAATGTTGGAAACATCGACTAAGGTTAAATCAAAGTCGATTTTGTGAATAGAGTATCCAAAGTATCAATGAAATATGAATACTGATATATCGACCGCAGAAGCGAAAGTATCCCGGAAGAGAGAGCGTTGGGAAAAGAAAAGTTGCATTTGAGTTTGCGTAGGTACTCATGGTATGCGCAATTGTATTTACTGTAGTCAGATCTATCACAATATGAGCAATTCAAAGATTGATGGAATGTAATTTTATGTGGACCAAATGTTACTTTGAGCGATAATGTTTGCAAGAATAAGGGAATAAAGATAAGGCACACATAATAATGGAGTGAGAGTGATTTATTAAATCCTTTGGGTTTGGGGCAAATTATAAAGATTAAGTTCGAATATTTATGGAATTTGCCAGCTATTGAGATTGTGAGAAAGTATGTGAGTTTGAATGGTAGTTATGATGAAAGTATGGAATGATGTGTATTAATAATGGTTTCATAACCATTGTTGTTTGAAGCTTCCAAAAGATGATGAAATTGCCGTGTATTCAGTAATTGTTTGAAGCGCAGGTTTGTATATGCATAAGTGAAAAAGATCCTGGTTATTTGCAGGCTAGCCTCGCCATTTTTTGCATCGTAGCCGGAATGCTCTGTTGAAGATGTTTGTTTCTGAATAAATACAAGAAGGTTTGTTGAAAAGTATTTTTGAATGTGTGATGAATGATGAAGATCAGATTTTAAATCTGATATGCAGCATACACAATTGAAAGTGAACAGGATTGCAGTGAAGAAAATTGCAGAAGCGAATGAAGGACGAGATCAGGAAGGTGAGATGATTTTCTGATTTGAAATTTATGAATTGAAGTTTATGGTTGCAGAGAAGACGATGGCATTGAACCTGGCATTCAGCTAAAGGTTGAATAAAGAGGACAATTGCAGTGTCCTGAAGAAGAAGGTGAGTTGAAGAGATAGCCAGAGAGTGAGCAGAGGAAAGTGCTCAAAAGGTTCTAGAAGCAGTGAACCAAGTACTTACCAAAAGACTGAGTGAGGAAGGCTTGGTGAGGTAAGTGGCAGCAAAAGAGATTGCTGTCGTAGAGGCTAGTGCAACTCATGATGAGTGAACAACTCATGGAGAAGATGATCATGGAGGATCAAAGAAGAGGTTCAGAAGAATGCCACAGAGGTAAGATGACTGATGAAGTCAGAGAAAGAGAAATTGCAGTAATGAAGGTACAATTGC